>VWZX01002551.1:0-203321 GCA_013399015.1 Galbula dea | reverse complement strand
CTCCTGCCAGAGCTGCTGCAGTGCCCTCAGCATCTTTGTTTCCCTCCCAGATTTTAGAAACCTGCTGCCCTGGGGGAAAACCAAGAGCCCAGCTGGGAGCTGGGACATGGCCATGAAGCCTCCAGCTGAGGTGATTTGGGGAGATGGGTCAGGAGGTGCCACCAGCCCTGTCCCTCCCTTCCCCTCACTAGGGCACCCATGGGAGCTTGGCTGCATCCAGACCTGGAGGTGCTCATCTCGTCTCTGCCCTGTGGGTGAGGAGCAAGGCTACAGGTTTGGGTTTGAATGATACAGATGTGATTTCCCTTAAGGTGAAAAAATTAAGGTAATGGAAGAGGATCTCATTTGGCAGGAAGGATGTTATTAGTTTCCAAGAAGGTTCTAACAAGAGGAGGAAAAATAACTGCTTCCAGTGGTAATAATTACAGATACTTGATTTTTTCTCCATTTGAACATTTTAATGACTTCTAAAACAGGATCAATTTACATTTTTTTTTCTCCCAGAACATCTAAAACCTGAAAAGATCTTTCTATTTGGTTTTGTTTCCCAGCATTTTGTTTTCTTAGAAAAAAACAACCAACCCTGGGGAACACAAACTGGAATGCAGAAATAATGCTTCTGGGAAAGCACCAGTGAGAAGTCACAGCAGAATTCCAGGCTTTAGGGGATGCCTCTCACCTGCCATGGTCCTCTGACCAGCATCCCCCATCCCCATCCTGCTGGAGGGACTCCTCTGTGTGTGCTCAGGATGGAGCACCTGCATCTCCTGGGAGCAGAGAGCTGTGGGGCTGGGGCAGGGACCCTTCTGGTGCCACCTCTGGGAGCCACTGGTGTTTCCTGCCTGTTCCTGGGGTTTGGAGTTTGGTGACAACTGGTTCTTCCTCTTCAGGACCCACAGTCAGGGTTAAGTGTTCCCATCCCAGCAGAGAGGAGTGTTTCTGGGGCTTCCTTGGCTCCCTGTGGGATGCATGGCAGTGGGATGGACCTTGGATCTTCTCAGGGGAGCTGCTGCTGTGCCCTGTCTGGGAGAGGTGGGGAGAGGGGACAGAGCCAGGGCTGGCCATGAGTGTTCTGCCCTCCAGTAAGGTAACAATAACAGTAACATGAAATGACACCAGGAGACCCCACCCTGACACCAGGAGACCTCACCCTGACACCAGGAGTGCATGAGGTGAGACTGGAGGAGAAGTGAGGATCTGAAGCTCAGGAGAAGACCTTCTCCAATCTACCCTCAGGCAATGCCTAGCCCAGGAGAAGCTTTGGAGCCCCTCCTCATGCTGGGCTGTCCTCCTGCTCCATCCCCAGCATCTTTTTGCCCCCTGGATATATCAGCTTAGATTTTGTTCAGGGAAAACCCATGCAATGCAGGATGAGGTGTTCCCAATTACCTGATAATGAAGGATTGATTGACTGATAGGAGGAAATCAGGAGGCACAGGAGCTGCTATTACTGTGACATTTCAACCTGATCACTCAGATGACAAATCAGATGCATGGTGCTGCTGAATGAGGATGTGTCAGAGCCTTGACACGAAAATTTCCCTGGGAGGTTGTCAACAACATCACAGAGAGGAAACTCAGGCTGCTCAGAGAGGTGGGAGATGTCCCATCCCTGGAACCATCCCAGCTCAGGTTGTGTGGGCTCTGAGCAACCTGCTCTGGATGCAGATGCCCCTGATGGCTGCAGGGGGTTGGACTAGATGCCCTTGGAAGGTCCCTTCCCACCCAAACCATGCCATGATTCTATCATGGGCAAACACAGATGCCAAACACGAGGAGTGGTGAGTGGGGACAGCACTGGAGATGTGTCTGCATACCACAGGGGGAATGGGAGTCTGATGTAGCCCCACATTACAGGATCTGGCCCCTAAAAGGGGAGAAAGCCCCCAGTTATGGATGAAGCTGCTGAGGCTGGCACTGCTTCCAGCAGCATTGTGCCACGTGCAGACCTGCCTGGGCTCTGCACCACCTCCATGCCTTGCTTTGAGGTGGACACCCAGAGATGCTGCCAGTGTCCAGCTGCATCCCACCCTGTGACTGAGTGCTGGTGGACCCTCAGGAGGGTGCACATCAGCCACCTGCAGACCAGCACCACAGGGTCCCCAGGGGGTGAAGGGGAGAGGGAAGCATATCCAGTCTGTCTCAGATGTGGACATCTGCACGGCCAACCTCCCCAAGTGGTCAGATAGTTCCCACTCCACTCACTCTCAGGAAGGACTTGTTATAAACAAGATTAACAATGACCAGCCATGGGAGGTGCTCCAAAAGCAGCTGGTCCACACAGCCCATGAGCTGAGATGTTCCTCCTCCCTGCACTTTGCATTCTTCCCTGGGAACATCTGCAGCCACTGTCCTCCTCAGGAGCAAGGCTGGGCTGAGAGGCTGGGCTGGGAAGGAACCCAACTGTGTGCTGAGTGTGAGGTGGCAGGAGAGAAAATAAGATTGACTTGCTCTAGAATTAGAATTTGATCACAAACAAATTGGCTCCTTCATTGCCTTTCTGCTGGAGTCAGGTTTACAAGATCATGTATATTAATAAACTCAGATCTCTCCACAATGTGATTACCAAGCCCATGTTTGCCATTCGTCTGCTGCAGTGTAATTTGACATTCCCTCAGCAGATGCATCCTGAAGGATTGGGGATTTCAGGGACAAGGTTTGGGTGGAAAACATCCAAAGTCCTTTGGCAGCTGGCAGTTACCTTTGGCTTTCCAGCAGTCCAAGGTCAGGGACTGAAAATAGCCTTTCACCTGCCTCAAGAAAGTCCATGGTTATATCTGTGTGTCAACAAACCAGTGAGGCTGCAGCCACCTGCCTGCCTCCTTTAGATCTGAGTGGCCTGGGACTCTCCTCCAGCTTCCACTGGTGGGAGCAACCCCAAAAAATGTACTGAGAAGAGCAGAAAATGGACATTTTCCTGCCAAAGCAATTGGTGGGATGAGAGTTGGGGCTGTCCCTGGGGGCTGTGGAGATCCTGCTCATCACAGCATCAGCAGAAGCATAGAGCCACAGAATAGGTTGGGTGGGAAGGAACCTTTCCAGGCCATCTAGTCCAACCCTCTCCAGGCAGCAGGGACATCTGCAACTAGAGCAGGTTGCTCCCAGCCCCAAACAACCTGAGCTGGGATGGTTCCAGGGATGGGACATCTCCCACCTCTCTGGGTGACCTGGCACAGGCTCTCACCACCTTCAGGGGAAACAATTTCCTCCTTATACCCAGCCTGGATCTCCCTCTTCTGGTTTCAAACTGCTGCAGATGGTGGAAGGGGACACAGCACCCAGAGGTCCCAGCAGCTGACACGATGCAGGGTCACATCTTGCCTTGCATGATGGAAGTTGAAGGATGTGAGCCTGCTGCCAGCCCTGCAGCCCTGTGCCTTCCTGTCCTTGTGTGGGGAGCTGAAGCACAACCATGGGAAGATGCTTTTGTGTCTTACAGAAATCACCAGCAACATTTGCTTCCTCAGCTGAGAAAAATCACTCCCTGGCCATCACATTGAAGAGACAGAGTATTATTTTCACTTGGTTTTGGTCATTTGCTGCAGATTTCCTCCAGAACAGACAGACATGGAGACACTGATTACTTGTTACCTCATTAACATTTAATAGCTCTCAGTAATAAAATATTTAAACTCAAATATATTGATTCTTAGAGCTTTAATACAGCTGCAGCACAGAAGGGATTAGCAAGGTCTCATGTGCAGCCCCTTAATTAAATCCATAAACCACACTTCTGTAATAAACTTGCACACAAAACTTAATTTTAAACAAATGCTTCAAAACAGGCAGGAGATTTGGGCAAACAGGAGGCTAGGCAGGACCTGGGACATGCTGGGTTGACCCAAGCTTGCTGGTGGGGACTTCTTCCTGCTGTGGGACCTCAGCTGATATTTTGGTCCCCTTCAGGAGGGTTGTCCTCAAGAAAGAAGTAATAAGAATTTTAGCTAGAAATAATAAGAGTTTAGGCTGAGGTTTTGTGTTTGGCTGCCTCAGGGTTGTTAAAGACTTCTTGCTGATGTCTACACAGGGGTAGACACAGCAGAGGGATTCCAGCCCTCAGATCATCTCTGTGGCCTCCTCTGGCCCTGCTCCCCCAGCTCCATGTCTGTGCTGTGCTGAGGACTCCAGAGCTGGCCCCAGCCCTGCAGCTGAGGTCTCCCCAGAACACAGCATGTGCCCACTCAGCAATCTGTAATTAGACAGATGTGCAGATGATTTGGGAATGTACAAAGGTTCCTGTACCACCAAAAAGCAAACCAAAAACCACCAGGAACAAGAAAGTGCAGTTACTGTACAAAATCCCTTCTTCAGACTTGCAGTGGCCAAGAGCATCTCCTGCTTTAATGGGATCATTTCTAATCTGCAGGCAGAAGTCTCAAGCAATTTGATTTACATGAAACAAGGCAGAAATAAATTTTATGAAGCTGGAGAACTCCAAAATGTCAAACATAAATGAATTACCTGGAAGGAAAAGTGGCCTGGGACTGCTGACCTCTACCTGCATGTCCCTGTGGCTGGTCCAGAAGGCTGCTGAAGGCAGAATTAATCAGTGGTGCTGAGCAATGTCAGTGAAGAGAGGGTGCAACAAGAATAGATTATTTCCTTCATTATTATCTGATGAATCCAGGTAATTGAAGCAGAGATATGTGAATCCAGAGGCAGTTTCAGATCTGATATCACTACAGTTAGTTTAAAGATAAGTAAGTATGAGAAAGGCTGAGAGGGTTGGGGTTGTTGAGCCTGGAGAAGAGAAGGCTCCAGGGAGACCTGACTGCAGCCTTGCAGGACTTTAAGGACCTGGAAGAAAGCTGGGGACAGACTTGTTAGCAGGAGCTGTTGGGACAGGACAGGGGCTGATGGGTTGAAACTGAAAGAGGAGATTGAGACTGGATAGAAGGAAGAAATGTTTTATGCTGAGGGTGGTGAGAGCCTGTGCCAGGTCACCCAGAGAGGTGGGAGATGTCCCATCCCTGGAACCATCCCAGCTCAGGTTGTCTGGGGCTGTGAGCAACCTGCTCTAGTTGCAGATGTCCCTGCTGACTGCAGGGGGTTGGACTAGATGACCTGGAATGGACCCTTCCCACCCAAACCAGCCCATGACTCTGTTTCACAGGAAGTGCAGCTTTTGAGAGTCACTTAACCCTTTCCTGACACAACCAGAAAACAGCAGATTCCAGCCTATTGACTACAGGCAAGCTTTGAATGGAGTGGGGGGAAGAGCACAGGAAGGGTGCAATGAACACTTCCCTTTATATCCAACCTTTTATTTCTGCAGCTCTCTTCAGCTCCAAACGTTGATGGAGTTCTGGAGTGTCCATTGGAGGTGACCTTTGCCATGGCCACTCTCCAGGGACTGGCTGCAGAAATACATGGAACCAACCTGATGGCAGCAGCAGGATTAACTTTTCTGACAGTGGTTGCCACCAGGTTCAGAAATGCATGAAATGAGTGAGAATAGTTTATTGCTTTGTTATCTCTGCCAGGTTTCCAGGGAGAGAGAGGAGAAAAAGAATGATTTCCTGAAAATGACAATAATTTTTCAATATGTTAGATAAATATCAATACTCCTGAAGAGGTGTTTGGGGAGGCAGGAGGAATATTTCAATTAGAAAGAAATGGAAAGCTTAATCAAATGAGTGTTTGCAGGCAGAGGAGGTTACCTTGCCCTGTGCAGCTGCTTGGAAAGCTCAGTGCTGTCAGTGGGACAGATTTTGAGTGTGGCTGGATCTCAGTTGCCATGATGCCATGGGTGTCCCACTACACATGGGTGCACTGCTTCATCTCCTTCATATTAAACATCCCAAAGTGGCCTGGGCTCTGTCCTGCTGTGAGTCAGAGCAGAGCTGATTGTGCTCAGGGATTGGAGTTCTCACCTCCGGCTCTTCTCAGGGCTGCACTTGCTGCAGCTCCCAGCAGCTTCTCCCACACAGGCTCTGCTGCTAGCAGGGACAACACTCCATGGGCACAGTTCCTGCCAAGGCTTGGGCTGCACAAAGCCTCTGCCTTAGGCTTGCTCCTCTGCAGAGCAAGGGCACTGCTGCAGCTTCTGCCCCAGCTTGGGCTGCAGGGAGTCAGAGGTGGCAGCTGTGGGGAGGAGGGGACAGGAGAGGTGACCCTCAAGTGCCCACCAAGGGAATGCAGCCCATGGCTGGCATCTTCAGGAGAGAGCTGAGGGATCCCCAGGCTCAAGCCTCTCCTTCCCTGGCCAGTGTCCCAGGAGGACTCTGTCCCTTCTGCCTTCCAGCCTCAGCCATGTGTTCCTGCAGCCAGCTCCTGACTCCAGTTGCCCTCTGGCCCTGAGTCCAGTCTGGGCCTTGCCCAGTGCTGCCCCAGCATCAGTGGTGCCAGTGCTGCCCTTGCCATCAGGCCTTGGCTTGGAGATTGCTTTGGATCTCTCTGGATCTCTGGCATTGCATTGTTCTTCTTTCCATCCAAGCTGTTTCAGTTTCCTTTCCCAAGCCATCAGTCTCTCTCCCTTCTTCCCTTTCCCTTCCCTTTGGGAAGGCAGAGGGCTTCAGAAGGAGCATCTGGCATGGGGAGGATGTGGCCATGCAGATATGTTATCCCTTTTGGGTTAGAACAGAACTGATTCTGTTCAACAATTACACTTTTCAGCTAAAGCTCCTCTAAATCTCTGCACTTCCTACACTAGCAGCACATTTATACAGACACTGCCAGCTTCTAGCAGTGATGAGACTAATGTTTAGATTTACTGCCAGTGGTTGGGATGCAGAACATGTTCACTGCTAGATCTTGTGTCCCATTTTGGGGGGTGCAGAGTAAAAGCTGCACCTACAAGGAGAAGCAGACAGGACAGGTGACCCTAAAGTGACCAAGCATTCCATTCTACAAAGGTCATATTCAGTATAAAACTGAAGGTCAGTTCCTTCTTCTCCCTTTTGCTCTTCTTCAATGGCTGGCACCTGAGGAGAGCTCTGGCTGTTCTGCCCTTGATGCTGACCATAAGCTCCTGCATCCAGCCCCAGGATCCAGCCCCTGAGCCTGGCTCCCATCTGCTGCTGAGGCCTTGCTGCAGTACCAGTGGTGACAGTGATGCAGTTGCCATCAAGGGGTGGGTTGGTGTTGTTTGTTTTGGACATATGTGTCTATATTTCATGTTGTTATTATTGTTTTCATTAAAGCAGTTCTAGTTTTCTTCTCCAACCCACAAGTCTCTCTGATTCCCTTCCCCTGGGGGCAGGAGTGTCAGTGTTTGGGCTGCTGGTCCCTCCACACATGGGGTGGCAGACAGTCCCTGGGGCTGATGGGGCTATGGCTGCACCAGCTTTGGGCAGCATGGTGAGTGGAGACCAGCCATGACTCACAGGAGGCTTGAAAGGCTGATGAGGAATGTGGGAGGAGGAAACAACTGCCCAGGGAAGGAAGTCAGTAAGAGATGCAGCCCTGGCTGCCTTGTGTTTGGTGCCTGCCTCATTTTTCTTCATTAAAGAGCATCCAGCACTTGACATGCTTTTTCCACATGTAAGTTCTAGCAGTTAATGGGGACTTGTTTGCTAGGATATGAATAAATCACAGCAGCACTTCACTTGACACTGTCAGGGGAGCACACATCAGACCAGCATGAGGGACAAAGCCCCTGGTTTGCTTCAACAGGTTCCACATAGAGCAAGTCTGGCTTACACCAACCTGTTGTGGCTTACAAACCATTCCTGAAACACTTCTTGGGAGTATCTCATGCTCCAAGCAGTCTGTGGTCTGGAGAGCCCTGTGCAGGAGGAGACACAGCTGAGGACTGTGCAGCAGCTCAGCACAGCACCAGTAGAATCATAGAATCCCAGACTGGTTTGGGTGAGAAGAGACCTTCCAGGGTCACCCATCCAACCCCCTGCAGCCACCAGGGACATCTGCAACTAGAGCAGGTTGCTCCCAGCCCCAGACAACCTGAGCTAGGATGGTTCCAGGCATGGGACATCTCCCACCTCTCTGGGTGACCTGGGGCAGGCTCTCACCTCCCTCAGAATAAAACATTTCTTCCTTCTATCCAGTCTCAATTTCCTCTTTTAGTTTCAAGCCATCAGCCCCTGTCCTGTCCCAACAGCTCCTGCTAAAAAGTCTGTCCCCATCTTTCTGTTTGGCTCCTTTGAGTCCTGCAAGGCTGCAGTCAGGTCTCCCTGGAGCCTTCTCTTCCCCAGGCTCAACAACCCCAACCCTCTCAGCCTGGCCTCACAGCAGAGAGCTTCCAGCCCTCTGATCACATTTGTGGCCTCCTCTAGAGCTGCTCCACCATATCCATGTCCTTTTTATGCTGAGGACCCTGAACAGAAGAGAGCTATGTTTTCTCTGGAGCTTCCAGACCAACTGCTGGAGGTGGTAAATCAGCCAGACCTTGAGGTCCTAATTTTAGCAGCCCAGGGTGCTGGGAGACTCCGGCATCACTGATGCAGCTGCTGGGCCTTGCTGCACCTGGTGGGTAGAGGGAGAAGGCAGCCAAGGGAAAACAAGGCACAGCAACCATGAAACACAGCCTTTCCCCCCAAATAACCCATTTCCTGGGAGCACCTGCTGCATGGCCATGATGAGATCCTGAGGTGCTTCAGGGTTTGGGGTCTGAAGTGTGTCAGCAGGCCAGGCAGGGGTTAGGGGTGATCAGGGTGAGGATGCTCAGCCTGTGCTGCCTGGCCAAGGCTCACGAGCTCAAGGGTTTGTTTCATGCTTCAGTTCTGCAGGTGAATGGCTGTAACTGATGATGGGATTATTCCAGCAGCTCCTCAGCCAAGTGCTGATGGCCATGAGCAGCCTGGAAAGGATCATTACTGGGAGAGAAGTGCTGCAGGTGTGTTTCTGTGAGCCCATCATCCAGTGCTGAACCAGAACAGTTGCATGCTGAGGAAACAAGTACAGGAACAAACCCAAACCTATGGAATAGCTGATGCTCCACAGTGGCATCTTAGCAGCCAACCAGTAATGTATGTTCTTCACACTCCTGGAAGCCTTGATAGGGTTGGTGTGACTTCATCTGGCACAGCAGACATGAAGGGCTGGCTAAGTTCTTCTCATATCACAGATTATTCATGATCTTTGGCATTGTCCTTGGATGCTCCATGGATAAAACCATACAGTATAACCCATGTACCATGATGGTGTCTGGGACTGTGTGGGTGGTGAGCTCAAGCCCAGGTGGATACTCAGGAGGAGATGGGTCTCCTTGACCCAGCTCAAGCCCAGGAGTGTCTCCTTAAGGAGATGTGATGAAATGAGCTTTCAGCTCCCAGGTGCTTTTCACTGCAATAGTATCATAATGCAACAATCCAGACAAAAATGCAAACCTTTTCCACAGAAATGGTTCAGAAAGGCTGAAGCATTTTCACCTGTGGAGCCAGGAGGCTGTGAGGAGCTCTGGGGGGTGTCCACCAGCAGCTGTTCGCAAGAACAGCTTCAAAACTACCTGGTGAGATGTTCTTCCCTCAGTGCCACAGGGCAGAGGAAAGAACCTCTTGATCACTCTAAGGTTTATTATTCCTAGGTTCTAAGCTGCACAGGAAGTCTGCAGGTGAGCAAACTTGAATGGCAACTGGCTGTCTGCTCTCCACCCCTCAGTAATCACTGCACTCTGAGGAACATCTTGGCAAATAGCAGATGGCAAATTGTTCTAGAAATAACTGATCAACATATGTTTGCTTTAGACACAAAGACTCTCTTTGAAATGTTCAAGAATTGTTTCATGTATGTAGGAAGGAAAAAAAAAAAATCCTCTTTCCAAAAGGCTCAGCTCCCTGAGGGCACAATTAGGCAGATCCACATGTACAGGTGGAAAGCAAAGTTTTGCATCTCTACCTGATTTCCACTCCTCTGAGTTGTGGCTGCCTGGTCAAAGCATTTCCTTCTGTGCTGAGCCATCATTTTGGGTTAGAAAAGACAAAACACCTCTAATCTGAATATGATTTCTGTTCCATCTGCTCCTAAAAAACTCAGGTATTGTACTGGAAGAGGAGGACTTCTTAGCAGGAGCTGTTGGGACAGGCCAAGGGCTGATGGTTTGACAGTAAAAGAAGAGATTTAGACTAGACAGAAGGAAGATTTTTTTCCAGTGAGGGTGGTGAGAGCCTGTCCCAGCTTGTCCAGAGATGTGGGAGATGTCCCATGCCTGGAACCATCCCAGCTCAGGTTGTTTGGGCTGGGAGCAGCCTGCACTGGTTATAGGAACCTCTATATGAACCTCTGGAATAGATTTGCAGTGTGTGAGGCAGGGGGAAGAGGATGGAGGCAAAGCTCAGCACAGCTAGAAGTTGCTAATGCAGCCCCACAGCAAAGCCTGGCTACCACAGCTCCCACCAAACCCAGGACTGGAAGGCAATACAAAGCCACAGGTGCACTAGGTGTCAGCAGGGTGGTTTTGTTTCTAAACAAAATCAGGTGTTTTTTCCTTGAAAGTGGCATTTGTTTCTGGAGGGCTGCTGCTTTCATCCCATCCATCTGCTCTAACAGCCAACAGTCTTGTTCTAAACAAGCAAAACACAACCAGCAAACCACTTCTTAGTCATTAGGGTAGAAACTCTGTGTCCCTTCTTCTGTTTCCTCCAGCTGAGGGTAAATGCTGCTTGAGGACACCTAATGAGCAGGGTGTGACAGGAGGCATGGAGAGGTGCTTTAGCAGGAGACATCTCAGAGACCTGCCCTGTTGAAAAGGGACTTAAGGTATGGCTTGGTTGTGAGTAAATCAATGTGGAGAAGACTGCTTTGGGAGATGAGTTTAACCCTGCAGGCATGGGCAGAGGATGCTGCAGGTAGGAAGCATCTGGAGAACCCAGGAAGAGAAAGAGCAGAAGAATGGAATCTTCCTCCCTCCAGGTCTCCAGCTGTGGAGCTGCCCTGGGTTTTCATAGGATCATGGGATGATTCTGGTTGGAAAAGACCTCTAAGATCATCAAGTCCAACCATCCACCCAGTGCTACCATGCTCACCAGTAAATCATGTCTCCAAGCCTTTTTGGTCACCTGGGTACACTACTGGCTCAGCTTCAGCCACTGTCAACCAGCACGCCTAAGCCTTTTTCCTCTGGCAGTTTCCAGCCACTCTCCCTCAAGCCTGGAGCATTCATGGAGTTACTGTGTCCCAAGTGCATCACTCAGCACTTGGCCAGATCAATCCAGCCAGGCTGGATCCCTTTACAGATCCTCCCTACCCTCAAGTAGATCAACACTTGCACCCAGCTTGGAGAGCTGCTAGAGCTGGACTGGGGTGTAGGGGTGGTAGGAATGTCTACAGGTAGGCACAGAGCTGCAGCTCAGGGATGAGGGGAAGTTTGGGTGGCCTTGGAGAGGCACAGCCCAAGGGAGGGTTGTCTATGTCTGTAGGTCTGGTGTCTAGAAGTGTAAACCATCTTGTGACTCTAATTCCTAGGAGGCCAGGAAAGTGAAGAAGATAAATTACTGGTTTGCTGCATTTATTTCAATTAAAAGCCCCCAGGAATTTATCACTCATCTGGTGGGACAAATGCCTGCTACCTTCCCAGGACCTTTAAAGGAATGGGAATGAAGTCTCCATGTCTCCTTGGCAAACACAGCTCAATGCCACTGCAAGCCCACCCTCCCCAGGTTCCTAGCAAAATCACAAACACTTTGTTTTGCAGAGGAAGGCTTTGGAGCTGTTTGTTGTGACTGGCACATGAAGATGTGGCAGAAAGGTTCCCAATTTATCTGGCTCTGGCAATGTTCTGCTGTGAGCTGCCTGCTAGCACAGTGCTGTTACCTTCATTAGCTACCTTTGAACTCCCCTGGATGGAAGGGAGAAAGCAATCACTGTGTGTGCTGGGGGGGAGGGCAAGGAAGGAGGTTTTGTTTTCTCCTCATAATGTTTCAGACACTAGCCCAGAATTACTTTCTTTCCCCTCCTATTTCTGAGCAGAGACTGAGTGCAGGGTCCTGAATCCACCTGCAAACCTCCATCCCATGTCCCTGCTGGAACAAGGGGTAGGGAAAGACCTTGCTTCATCTGTGGTGGCTCTGCAATGCTCTGCAGCAGGAGGAAGATGGAGATGTGCCTCTGAAGGCCTGGGAAGGACCAGACTGACACTAGCAGATGTGGTGCTGAGGGCTATGGTTTAGTGGTGGCCTGGCAGTGCTGGTTTACAGTTAGACTTGGTGATCTGAAAGGTCTCTTCCAACCAAAAGGATTCTGTGATTCTCTGTGTCTGTGGAAGAGCTTGATGGATTCTCACTGGGTTCTCCTCAAATTTCCCAGCACCTCTCCAGGTTTTGCCTTCTGCCTGAATGAGATCAACACCTTCAGACTGATTCTTCTTTCTAGCTCCTGGCACTCTCCAAACCCAGTGTCTTGTAGAGCCACTCCTGGAACGAGGGGGTGCCTGTGAGGTGCCTGAGGAGAGAGCTCTGAGCCCTTCAGCTGAGGTGAGGGAGTCACCTTGCCAAGGAGCACTGGGCTTTGGAAGCTGAAGGTCTTGCAGTGTAAATGGCAGCTGTACCCAGGAGCCCTCAGGCAGGCAGAAGCTCCACTGGTAGGGGTGGGTGTGCTGTCAGGGAAGAGGCTCAGGAAGTTGACTGAAGACAAAATTTGGTGAGGGCAATAGATAAAAAGGCAGATGGGTGCTGAGTGAGCTGGAATCTGTCTTGTGAGGGAAAACCAACAACCTCTGTTAGGCACTGCTGGGGGATGCCAACACCTGTGCCATCACAGGATGGTTTGCATTGGAAGAGACCTTGAAGATCATCTAATTCCAATCTCCCTGCCATGGGCAGGGACACCTCCCACCAGGTCAGGTTGCTCCAAGCCCTGTCCATCCTGGCCTTCAGCACTTCTAGGGACCCTTTGGTCAGCTGGAGCTCAGCAGTCCTAGCTGTATCCCCTCCCAAATCCTCATGCAGCCCCAGCCTGCTCACTGCTGGGGTGGGGTGAGAGGAAGAAAAGGCAGATTTATTTTACTCCTGTGGTTCATTATCTTGCCATGGTTTCTCATCTTCCTGCCTCAGTTTCTGACTGAGGAATAGACAATTAATTGTGGAGCTTGAGAAGTTCAAGGGAAGCCTTCAGGATGGCTGCTCCAAGACTGGGGCTCCTCAGCAGTGCCAGCTGCTGCTGGGCCCTCCCCAGCTCTGCTGGAGATCCTGAGGTGGAAGATGTCAGGATTAACAAGGAGCAGAGCCTCAAACCGAGGTGGGTGCTCAGCCCTTGCTTTACAAGACTTCTTCCAAACTGCATTTTTCCTACATTAATATTCTGTGTTGCCAAAGGAACAGTTCCAGATTTACTGGCTGGCTTCAGAGTGCCCTTGGTGCCCTCTCATCCTGTTCCTTCCTCTCTCCTTGTCCCCCCCACCCCTGCCAGGGATCAGCGTGGGCAGAGGGAGAGCTTGGGAAAGCAGCTGCTGTTTTCAGGGCAACATGTGCCTCCTACAAGGAGGATGTTGAGGGAAAGGAGAAGGGGGAGAGGTTCCTCTCCCTCCAGCCTGGAGCTCCATGCTGGTTGCAGGCTGCTGGGAGCACTGCCACTCCTGGTGCAGCAATTAGCTCAGTGTTTCCTTATGCTCACAACTGGGAACCATATGTTGGTGCTGCTCTGCAGAGAGAGAGCTCCAAAAGGTGCAGGGGTAGAGCTCTGCTGCAGCCAGGGAAGGGTTTACTTGTCACAGAGTGCCTTGATCCCAGCATGGTGGGGGCTGGAAAGGACCTCTGGGGATCATCCAGTCCAACCCCTGCTAAAGCAGGGGCACCCACAGCAGCTTGCCCAGGGTCACCTCCAGCTGGGCTTGCAATCTCTCCACACAAGGAGACTCCACAGCCTCTCTGCAAAGCCTGGGCCAGGGCTCCAACACCCTCACAACAAACAAGCTTCTCCTCCTGCTCAGCTGCAACCTCCTGGCTTCCAGCCTGTGCCCAGTGCCCCTTGGGCTGTCCCTGGGCACCACTGAGCAGAGTCTGGCCACAGCCTCTTGCCTTCTGTCCTTGAGCTCTTGCTGAGCCTTGAGCAGCTCCCCTGTGGGGCTGCTCTTCCCCAGGCTCAGCAGCCCCAGGGCTCTCAGCCTTTCCTCCTGCCACAGATGCTGCAGTGCCCTCAGCATCTTCCTAGCCTCCACTGGACTCTCTCCAGTAGTTCCTTGTCTCTCTGGAACTGGGGAGCCCAGAATTGGACATAATTAGTTCCTGGCATTGCTGGGCCATGTCAGCAGTTGGGTAAATTCAGCCCTGAGCTTCTCCTGGTGGTGTAGATTCCCTGGCACAATATGAGTATGAGTGCCCCAGACTAGAGGGACAAAGCATCTGACCCTCAGGCATGTTCCTGCATGGGCTGGTGTTGCAGTCACCACTGCCACTCTCTTGCCCCAGCCCCCCACCTTCTGCAGGGGTTCACAGCTCCTCTGGGTCTGCTCCTCTTGCTTTCCATGGGGGACTCTGAAGGACAATTCACTGTCAGTGAGGATCAGTCACTGGCAGCCCAGAGGAACAGCCAGCAAAGCAGCTGGGCCAGGGACAGAGCACTGGGACTTGCTGCAGAGCCTGGGAAGTAAAGATACTTCTAAACCCTGGGACTCTAAACCCAGAAATTGGCTGCAAGACCTCAGCAAAGCAGCCAGACTTTTTATTGGTGTGTCACTAAAACTCTTTAATGTAAAACTTGCTTCTCTAACTTGCCCAGGAGTCCCCAGGTCTCAGGAGTGGCACTGCTGGGCAAAGCTCAGCAAACAGCCTCACACATCAGTCTCAGCTCTGCTTCCCACGCTGCTGGGCAGCCCTGGAAGGGTCTGGGTCCTGGTTTGGTTGTGGTAGAATCCTAGAGCATTCATGGGCTGCAGGCTGTTAGAAGATCCAGGACAGCTGAGCTGAGTTGGCTCCAGGTGCATCCTATCCCATGCTGAGTTTAAAGGGGGAAGTTTGCTGAGGGACTCCTCCTGGTTCTGCACTTCCCCATCTCAGGAGGAATTCCCTGCTCCTGAAGATGCTTTCTTGTTTGCTGTGACTACTGCATGCTCACTGGGCTGGGTATAACTGTAAGTACTCTATTTTTGCTTAGTACTGGCTTGTTTGTTTCATTAAATCCATTTCTATTCCAACTCTTGGGTCTCCTCTCTCTGAGCTGTGGTGCTGAGGGCCATGGGTTAGTGGTGACCTGGCAGTGCTGGTTAAGGGTTGGACTTAATGATCTGAAAGGTCTTTTCCAAGCTAAACAATTCTATGATTTGGGGAGCTAAAGGAGTGCTGGAGTGGCCTAGCTGGTTTCCTCAGGCACCATGAGCCTGCCTTGAGGAGGAGGAGGCCACTTGCTGCAACATGGCAGGGCAGAAGCCACCTCTGAGGACTGCATCCCTTCAGGAAAGCTCAGAGGGAGCAGAACTGCCTGAAAAGCTGTGGAAGACTTTCAGCAGGAAAAAGAAAACCAAACCAAACTTGACTGAGAAATCATATTGTGGATTCAGGAAGAGTTGGGAAGTTAAAACCACTTCTTTGAAAGTCTTTTGTTCTGGCTGTCAAGCAAGGAGCAGATACCCCAGGCCCTGGCTGCCACTGTCAGTGTGACAAAGGAGATCTTTACCTGGGGATAAAGTGTTCCTCAGCAGTTTGTGAGAGTATCAAGCACTAACAGGCTGCAGAATGTGCTTTGGTCTTGAACAAATGTCTACTTTTGGCTCTTGCTGCAAGAGGCTCTGAGGTCTGTGGAAATACCAAGCTGTAACAGAGTGTATGTTATTAGAAGCACCTGACAGAGGCTGGCAAGTAATAAATCACATATCACAGCCCTGCCATGATGTGGTTGCTGAAGGAGAAGTTCATGCCTAGCTTCAGCTGTCTTAGAGCTTCGTTTTCATTCAGGTCCCTTCCAGCCTCTGCCACTGTTACCTTCTGCCCTTGCTGTTGTGGTGCCTAGCACCTCTGCATGCTGCCCAGGGCTGGACAGCCCCTGCCCCTGCTCCTGCTGGGAGGAGCTGCTTCAGAAGGTTAGGAGCATCAGCATGACATCTGGCCAGGTGGAGAGGGCAGAGCTCCTAAGAGACAAAACAAAGTTCAAAGGCAGTCAGGAGGTTGCTTGACTAAAGTACCTGCAGGCAAGGGATGGTTTTGGGGAAGGTCTTTAGGAAGAGGACAGGGTGTTGGATCACTGAGTCCTGGCAGTCACCAGCACCAGTGCTCATTCCCTTTGGAGTAGAAGTCATTACTGACACAAAGTTCTGTTGACTGGGCTCTGCTCCATAAAGCAAGTGGCTTGTGCAGGAGGTGAGGAGTTAGAGACCTGGGTAGGTGAGCAAGCAGACACTGCTTTGCTCTGCTGCCTACATGAAGGGTTCTTTTTCTTTTGCTTGTCTGGGTTATACCTCACTGCAATTATGAATATGCCCAATTATTAGATAACAAATACTCATTTACCTCCTTCCTAGGAAGATGCAAACATGGCAATGATTTCCCTGAAGCCTTCTGCTGCATCTGCAGGAGGCAGAAACTCTGCTTCCCAAGTGCCATTCCAGTGCCTGGGGGATGAGTTACCTTTCCCACAAGCTTTATTTTTGGGGAGCAAACCCCACAAATACTACAAGCTTGCTAGAGATAGACAGTTAGAAATATCCACATATTCCTGACCCCACCTTCCTGAGAGGCTGGTGCAGGAGGAGTTGTCCCTGCCTGCTCCCTGCAGTGCTGTGGATGCTCATTTGTCCTCCTCACAGCCTTATCTGAAGGCAGAAGGAAGCAGAGTCTTTGGGAGTTTAGAGTAATGTGCTTTTGGTTTTTTATCTTACCTAATTTAATGTGTGGCTCAGATGCTCCTGCCTGAGAGCTGCTATAGATCTTTCCTGCCTGGTGTAAATGCTGCATGGGAGCAGCTTGCAGCCATGGCAAAACCCAACCAAACCAAAAAACCTTAAAACACCCCCAAAAGAGGAGCATGTTTCAGTTCTCCCCTTTACATTTTGCACAGAGGTGGTTAGTGAAACGAGGGTGGGTTGTGCAGCACTCACTGTTACTCTGTGTCTTTGTTTTTAACTAATAGCCTTTCTTCTCCCTCCTCACCCTCCAAATCCTTCTAGGGCTTCCATCAGGCTCCCACCAGCAGCTTGCTGTGGTGGCACAGCCTCATTAGGCTGCTGCATGTGAGCAGACACACTGATAAGGCTATGGGAGGGAGCAGGATGATTTTGGTTCTTCCCTGGAGGGTTGCCACTTGAAATAAGAGCAGTTGCCAGCAGTGGGTGGTGTAGATCTGAGGGAGCCTGAGGAGGAGAGGACACAAAGGCACCATGGGCTTGCATCTGGAGGAGATGCTTGTTTGCAGGAGATGTGCTCCTCTAGGACAAGAGGAGATGGCCTGAAGTGGCACCAGGGGAGGTTTAGGTTAGATATTAGGAACAATTTCTGTTAGGCTTTGGCCCAGGCTGCCCAGGGCAGTGCTGGAGTCCCATCCCTGGAGGGGTTTTCAAAGCCATGGAGATGTGGTGCTGAGGGCCATGGTGGTGCTAGGTTGCTAGTAGGACTTGATCTTGGAGGTCTTTCCCAGCCATAATAATGATTCTCTGATTCTCCCTTCTCGACCTAGCTCAGTCTGCAGAAAAATGACTCTCAGGTAGCACTTCCACAGTGGTCATTAACTCCAGGTCCCTCATTTCCCAAGTGTGGTAGATGAAGTCACTGCTGCTCAGCTCAGAGAGGGCTAAAAATAGAGCTGCAGAGAAGCCTCATGGCAGTGCCCAGGCTCTGTTACATTAAATGTTTAATTAACAACGTTTTACTGCATTCCTTATGGCTCTTTCTCCCATCTATTACTGTGTTTCATGAGTGATACCAAGCAGCATGAGCTTGTTTTGTCATGTTTGTCATAAACCTTAAATTAGATTGCATTATTTTTTTCTGGGTAGAGCAGATGATATTAATGACTTGATATTTTTTTTTATTGGTAATGGGCTCTGGGAAAGGTTTTTGTTTCTTATTCTAATGGAGACATCTATTTCTTTTGAGGCAGCCACTGTATAAATCTGAAAGCTCTCCTAATGCCTCATTTCAGGCTGAATAATCATCCTGATATTGTTATTTAGAAAATACAAGGGCTGTAGGATTGCATTTACAGCTCAGTGCACGTGAGCAGTGTCCCAAGTCTGCCAGGGGCTGGCATGGGCACTGCAGAGGCTTTGCCTCCCTCTGGCCTGGGGACACCAGTCCTTCCCATCCCCCCTGCTGGTGCCCACACAGGGCCATGGGCAGTGACTTAAAGCAGCATCAGCTCAGACACCAAGAAATTCCTTGGGTGAACCCTTTGCTTTGAGAAAGCAGGGTTTGGGTGGCACTCTTGGATCTGAGAAGAGTTAGGTGAGGGCCTGGGAAGTCAGAAAGCCACAGTTTGGTTGTGTCTGAGTGAAATTTAGATACATGGAATCATTTTGGTTAGGAGACACCTTTAAAATCATCAAGTCCAACCATTAACCAACACTGCCAGGTCACCACTGAACCATGGCCCTCAGCACCACAGCTCCAGGACTTTTTAAAGCCCTCCAGGGATGGTGACTCCACCACTGCCCTGGGCAGCCTGGGACAATGTTAACTACATTCAGTGAAGAAATTGTTCCTTGTGCCCAACCTAAACCTCCCCTGGCACAACTTTAGGATGTTTCCTCTTGTCCTGTCACTTCTTCCTTGGAGATGAGCCTAAGCCCCATCTGGCTCCAGCCTCCTCTCAGGGAGTTGCAGAGAGTGAGAAGGTCTCCCCTGAGCCTCCTCTTCTCCAGGCTAACCAACCCCAGTTCCCTCAGCTGCTCCCCACAACACTTGTGCTCTAGACCCTTCCCCACCTTCCCTGCTCTTCTCTGGGCATGTTCCAGCACTTCTGTGCC
The DNA here is from genome assembly GCA_013399015.1 of Galbula dea. Taxonomy (NCBI): domain Eukaryota; kingdom Metazoa; phylum Chordata; class Aves; order Piciformes; family Galbulidae; genus Galbula; species Galbula dea. The sequence goes on along the minus strand of VWZX01002551.1, from coordinate 184,537 downwards.
TGAGACCTTTCAAGTCTTCTCTTCTCTTCTGCTTTTCCATGATCTTTTCAGTGAGTAGGGGTTTCAGGGCTCCTGCCTATAGCTAAAAGGCAGTGACTCACCAATGATAAATGCACCCCATAAGAAAGGTTGATCTTCCTCACTTAAAGGTTGTGCCATACCTACCTGGTTACTAAATTCTTGCAGGCCTGCTAGCAATACAGTAGTGGCACAGCCAGAGTGGACATCCATCCTCTCCACCTCCCCCAGGGCTGTGCTGGTGGAGATGCTGCTCCATAGGAGGGGGAAAAGCTGCTGGAGATCTTGCAAAGGTCCCAGCACAGTCTGGAGCTGGCCACAGGAGCTCCTCTCTTTGCAGTGGCTTGGATGAGATCTTGCAGCTTTGGTTTCTTGTCCCTTTGGTTGTTTCCCATGTTCCTGGGCTGCATGCTGCTGGTTGATGACAGCTTCAGCTAGGAGGTTGGCAAATGAGCTTGGACATCTACAAAAGGGAAGCTTTGCCCTTGCTATTGATCCTTCCTCCACAGGGCTTTCCTTGGCAGGTAAGAGGCATTTGATGTCCCCTGTGTGACAGGCAGAGAGCTGTGTTTGCTGTTCAGCTGGGAGATGTTTCTGCCTCCTAAGAGCATTGCCCAGGCACTAGAGGTTGTTTCCTCTTGGCAGTGTTTTCAGCTTGGCTGGGTGTGTTTGGGGCACTACTTTATCATCAGTTTGGAATGGCAGGAGTGGAGCTGCTGTCCCAGCCCTGCCTCTGCAGAACTCCATTCAGAACATCACTTTGTAATCAGATCTCTTATTTTATTGTATCACATTAGATCAATTGGCATAGCTGGAAGGAATGGAGAAATAACAGCAGTGAAAGAGCTGGCCTCCTCCTGCAGCCTGCCTCTCCTGGGCAATAAAGATGATTACTCTTCTTTCCATAAGATTTTGACCTTAAATGGAGTTCAGCTGCACCGGGGATTTACCTTAATGCACAGCAATTAATATTCTTTTTTTTCTTTCTTTCTGTCTTTAATTGCTCCATTCCTGGCTCTGTTATGCACTCTTAAGAATCTGCTTTGAGCATGTGATATTTTTTTCTGATGGGTTTTACCTGGGTCCAACTCTGGGCTCCCCAGTTCCAGAGAGACAAGGAACTACTGGAGAGAGTCCAGTGGAGGCTAGGAAGATGCTGAGGGCACTGCAGGAACATCTGTGGCAGGAGGAAAGGCTGAGAGCCCTGGGGCTGCTGAGCCTGGAGAAGAGCAGCCCCAGAGGGCAGCTGCTCCATGCCCAGCAAGAGCTGCAGGCTGAGGGCAAGAGGCTGTGGCCAGACTCTGCTCAGTGGTGCCCAGGGACAGCCCAAGGGGCACTGGGCACTAACTGGAAGCCAGGAGGTTGCAGCTGAGCAGGAGGAGAAACTTGTTTGGTGTTTGGCTGCCTAGAGAGGTTGTGGACAAGGTCACGGCATGACTGAGACCTATCGGTGTAGGGGATGCAGCAGCTCCTGTCTTTGGTGGCACTCAGGCCATGCAAGGGTTGATGAAAAAGCTTCTTTGTTGTTGTTTTCCCCTATTATTTCCCATTGCTCCATTTTAAAGTGCACCTTGCTTGGAACTCCCACTCTGCATTATCATGTGTGGCAGGTATTGCCAGTTGTGTTACAGATGCATTTTGAGATAGGGTTGGTTCCTACAAGCTAAAAAAGCCATTAATCCATCACTGCTCCCAGGGGCCTGAGATATGTCCTCCTTCCCCTCTACAGAGGAGACCAATTTATTTTTCTCTGGACTTGTTCCAGCTGCTTTGAATCCCTGGGGTACAGACAGAAAAATCTCCTCTTTCCTTGTCCTCCCTGAGCAGCATGTCCTGCAGGAAGGGTCTGGTGACAAGAGAGCATCTTACAGGTGATTGACCATACCTTGGTGGTGTGCTTGGGGCAAATTTCTGGGCTCACCAAAGCCTGGAAGATGGATGTGTGCCTGAGAACAGGTTGTCACCCCCTAGGGTAGTCATCTCCCAAACCATGAGCTGGTGCCTTGGCCTTAGGCTGCATTTTCACTCCTTTTACAGCAGCAATTGTCTGTTTTTAATGAATTTTCAGAAGATTAGAGAATGAACTTAACACTAGGGCTCCTGCCTCTGCTTCTGGATGTCTCCAGGGGCTCTGGGTGAGCTGCAGCCACGGGTGCCTGGTGCATGTGTACTGAAGAGCTGATCCTTATCACCTTCCCAGGGTTGGGAAGGATAATTAACATCTCTAAGCTCTTTTTAAGCTCCTTAGATGAAAGATAGTGAAGGAAAGGAGTCAGCTACTTAATCCACTGCTGAACATCCCTTAATGTTCTTACCATGGCACTAACACTGAGCAGACACCTTGTGTGCTTAGCAGAAAACATCTTCCCTGTCCATGTCACTTCTCCACAGTCACCTCCCATCGGCAGGACCAGGGGTGTCCCATCCTGCTGATGGTCACCAGAGGTGCCAGGCTGCCTCTTTAGGAGATACCAGCCTGGCTGCATGGAGAGCAAGTGCCACAGATCACATCACCCCTGTGCTCACAGATGGTGCACTGTGAGGTCACTATTGCACATGGCAGACACCAACTCCAAGTGCAGAGCCTTTCCTGGATCTCCGTGTCTCTGTTAGCCCTTAGTGCTGAGCCTGGTTTCCTCAGTCTTGAGGAACTTGTCAGCTGAGGTTTAAATTTGGGTGAGAGCAGTTTTTTCTCCTGTGTGATGATGTGGGTTTTATCCATGGGCTTGCTCAAGTAGAATGCTTACAGATTGCTGTTTCAAATGCTCTTAGCTCAGCTTCTTGTACCTACATTGTTTTATGTCCATGTGTATTCTGCAGATAACACAGAACTTAGCTTGTTTCATTAAAGGTGAAGTGAAGGAGCCTTGGAGAGGCACAATCTGCACTCAGGAGTAATGAACTCTGTGTAAGTGAGGACACCTTCTTGTCTCCTCTGTTATTTATTTGCTTGTTTGCATGGTGGCAGAGGGATACCAGAGCATCCTGGGCTCTGCTTCACAGGGTGGCTGCAGAAGCCATCAAAGACTGCTAGAGCAGAGCTGTTGAGATGTGGAATCATGTGGAAACCATGAGCCTAAATCCTGAGCTGGAGGGTCTGAGCTGGACAAGCAGCCTGAGTCCTACTTGTGTCCAGCAAAAATTAACTTTCTAACACGAACTCAGATGATGGGAGGCTAAAAGGATGTGTGATTAGATGAGTGAAGGTTGGACTGAAAGGTAAAGGGATTGCCTTGGAGAAATACAGTGAGTCATGGACACTAGGGGGGAAGGGAAATGCTTATCTTGGTATTTACTAGCACAGGGACAAGTGGATTTAAAACTTCCATGGATAGATTTAGGCTGGAATGTAGAAGGAGGTTTCTGACCTTCAGAAAAATAAGTTGTAGGAGAGTTTCCAACAGGAAAACAGGACAAAAAGGGATGTTTTTTATTGCAAGATGGATTTTAGCAGTTGTATGGAAACAATCATGTAGACTCCACCTGGAATAAGGCACCCAGTTCTGGAGCCCCTGTTCCAAGAGGGGTATGGAGGTGCTGGAGCAAGTCCAGAGAAGGGCCAGGAGAATAATCAGAGGACTGGAGCATCTCTGCTAAGAGGGCAGACTGAGAGAGGTGGGGTTGCTCAGCCTGGAGAAGAGAAGGCTCCCAGGAGACCTTCTGGTGGCTTTCCAGTATCTGAAGGGGGCTACAGGAAAGATGGGGAGGGACTGCTTAGGAGGTCAGGTAGTGACAGAACTAGGGGGAGTGGATGCAAACTAGAGGAGGGGAGATTTAGATTGGATATCAGGAGGAAGTTCTTCCCTGTCAGGGTGGGGAGACACTGGCACAGGTTGCCCAGAGAGGCTGTGGAAGCTCCATCCCTGGAAGCTTTTCAGGCCAGGCTGGCTGGGGCTGTGGACAACCTACTGTAGTGGGAGGTGTCCCTGGCAGGCAGGGGGGTTGGAACTAGATGATCTTGAAGGTCCCTTCCAGCTCTGACAGCTCTATGTGATGTGATCCCATGGGAATACATGAAATATCCTAGATGGGCCCTGTGCTGCCCATGGATGCTCCTCCTTTGCCCAGGAGATGGACTGGGCATCTCCCACAGAAGGTCCTGGGGACACAGGGGAAATTGGAATGCATCACAATTGCACCACATGCTGCAAGGGAACAGACTGTTCCTAAAGGCAATATTTTAGGGAGTAATTAACCTTACAAGTAGCCCGGGGTACAGCTGAAATATACTCAGTGCTTTTCAAGATCAGTTTCTTCTTCCTGTGCTGCTTGTTTTTTATGCCACACATGAACTTTATCCACTGAATAATGAGTGTACTTTGCTAGACATAAACAGGGAAAGCATCATTTTAGAAGAAGAATGGATATTTAACTGAAGCTTCAACTTGTCACTCAGGGATCTGATAATAAATGTCATAACTTACTTAACTTTCAAATTAAATCCCTGAGCAAATGTTGGGAAGGAAGGTGCTGATCTGTCTGTGTCTGCTACTACATGTGCTGGAAAATGTCAATAGCTAGGTCATGGCACCTCTGAAAAAAGACAATCAATCAACATTTTTCCATTGACAAGTTGATCTACTAATGCAAGCTGATGAAGATGCTCTGATACCTGGAATATTGAGTTTTCTGGCTTTGACATAGTCTCCTCCAGCTCTATAAAAAACCCCACTTTTATAGTGTTGGGAATGCATTTTCATATGGTTTTGCAGATGATTAGCTGTGAATGAGAAAAGTTTTAAAGAGCAGTGATGGACAAATGCTGTGTACCTCTTCTGCTTCCTCTCTTTCTTTTAGTTAGAGGGAAGAAATTTCCTCCTAAAGCAAAGAAAATTACATGGTAAGGACCAAAGCCCAAGAACCCCTCTCTGAGAATCCCTCAGTGCAGCAGCAGCTACAGGCAGGAGGAACATCTGGGCTGTAGGAGTCAGGCTTGGTTCTGCATTCACATCTGGATGTGCACACAGGCTTGGGAATAAGAGTCTGGAGAGCAGCCCCACAGGAAGGGGTCTAGGGGCTCTGGTCCACAACCAGCTGAATGAGTCAACAGTGTTATCCTGGCAGCCAAGAGGGAGAACCATGTCCTGGGGTGCCTCAGGACAAGGGTTGCTAGCTGGTCAAGGGGAAGGATTGTCCTGATTGTCCTCCTCTGCTCTGAGCTGCTGTGGCCTCACCTCAAGCACTGGCTGCAGGTTTGGGTGCCACAATATAAGAAGGATATAAAGCTACTGGGGAGTGTCCAAAGGAGGCCATGAAGGTGAGGAAGGGTCTACAGGGGAAGCTGTATGAGGAGCAGCTGAGGTCACTTGGTTTGTTCAGCCTGGAGAAGAGGACATTTATTGTCAGACCTCATTGTGGTCTATAGCTTCCTCTCTAGGGGAAGCAGAGGGGCAGGAGCTGATCTCTTTTTCTCTGGTGACCAGTGGCAGGACCTGGGGGAATGGCATGAAGCTGTGCCAGGGGAGGGTTGGGTTAGTTATTAGGAAAAGTTTCTTCACCCAGAGGGTGGTGGAGCGCTGGAACAGGCTCCCCAGGGAAACAGTCACATCTAGAAGGCTGAGAGAATTCCAGAAGCATCTGGACAATGCTCTCAGACACATGGGGTGATTGTTGGGGTTGTCCTGTTCATAGGCAGGAGTTGGACTGGCTGATCCCTGTGGGTCCCTTCTCACCCAGGACATCCCAGGGTTCCCTGATCTGCATGCATGTTTTTGGTGGTGCAATACTTGCAACTCTTTCTCCAGCTCAGAGGAAGGGAACCAAGATGCACTGCAGCTAACTGCCAAGGTTAACTAAGGAACTCTTGAAACCAGAGCTAGGTTTTAGCTGCAGAAGCCCAGTAAACAGCAGTGGATTGCCTCTCCTGACCCACCACTCACCATCTCCTTTCATCTGCTCAGGCTCACACATCCTGGATCAAGAAAGCAATTTGCTTTACAACAGCCTGAGATGTAGGAGGCTCAATAAGCCAGCAGACATCTTCATTTTGAGAATCAGTTAGTTACAAAGGGAGAAGAAAAGAGAACAATTTAATGACATTCCTTTTTCCATAGGCAGCTAAGCCTGGGCAGGCTTTCTGTTCCCCAGCTTATCCCATTGGGCCTGGGGAAGCTTCTGAGAGAAAAGGTGAGGCCAAACATGAAAGGAAGCCTAAAGAGAGAAAAATTCTTCCTTTTGCCCCTTCTAAAATTCATAAGAGATGTGCTGAAAGCAGCTCCTTGTTGTCTGGCTTGCTGTGGTGTTAGGAGGCTGGGTACCACCCTGGGGTTCCTCATTTCTAGTCTGTGTGTCTCAGAATTAGAGATCCTCTATGGGGAAAACAAAAAAGAGTGCAGAAAAGAAATCCCTTTCAGGCTTAAAAACATGTTTTTTTATTCATCATGCTACAGCACTGAACACTTCTTTTCTGCTATGACAGCAGAAAAGAACTCAGCAGTACTACTCCTTCTCTGGAGTTAATATTCCAGGCTTGGAGCTGCTCTGCAGCAGGCAGCTGTTGTGTTTTTCCCACCCCCATGGAAAGACCTCTCCTGACTGGGAAAGGCTTGCAGCAGCCAGCAGCTTCCTGAGCCCAGGATATTTCCATTTACCATCAGCACTGTGTTTTGGTGGGACAGAGCCTGGGTTCTGCACCCTGGGGAGCATCTTTGTGCATCACTGCTCCAGGGTGAGGGCAACCTGGTCACAGGGATCCCCTTAAGAGAAAAGGAGGTCCAAGGGTGACCTTGCTCTCTACAACTGCACTCATCTGGCCCTGAGTCCAGTCTGGGCCTTGCCCAGTGCTGCCCCAGCATCAGTGGTGCCAGTGCTGCCCTTGCCCTCGGGCCTTGGCTTGGAGATTGCTTTGTATCTCTCTGGATCTGTGGCATTGCAGTGTTCTTCTTTCCATCCAAGCTGTTTCAGTTTCCTTTCCCAAGCCATCAGTCTCTCTCCCTTTCTCTTCCCTTTGGGAAGGCAGAGGGCTTCAGAGAGAGCATCTGGCCCTGCTCTGCTGCCCAGCCCTGCCCTGGCCCTTCTGATAACACATGGTGTGGCTTTTGAGCTTTATGATGTGTGCTGGAATCTGCTCTTCTAGGAACTGGAGGACAAACAATAAAGAATAAGAAACATTTTTAAACACCTTATTGCACTTCTAATAGTTTGTGGCATGAAAAATTACCTGTTTATTGAGCAGATAGAGGCACTTAAGGAGGAGACATATTTTCATTTTAATACCCAACTCCTCTCAGGTGAGTTCACAGAGGCTTCTCCTAACAACCCACATAAAACTTCAATTTCTTATGCCTGTAAGCACTCTGGTTTTGGGGTTTTTTTTCCACCATTCATTCAGGTTTGTTATGGGGAAATCAGCCAAGCCACAAACCCAACACTTTACCTTCTCCTCTAACTCCTGCACGAGCAGGAGGATGTTTTTACACAGTGAAATGAAGCAAATTGGAGCAGCAGTTGATGAGTTCCTAAGAATTCCTGAAGTATTCTCCAGCTCCTCTCTGCCATTAGCTAATTGGAGCCTGGATGGTTGCCATGGAGATGTGCAGTAAGCAGGCAGCAGCATCGGTGCTCACCAAGACCCTGATGGAGAGGAGGCAGCATGGGGAGTGCAGCATTAGCTCAAGCTGCTGCTGCCAGCACATGTCTGCTCACACATGGTGGGTCTGCATCTGTCCTCCAGAGAGAGGTTGGGCCATTCTCACCTTCTCCTGTCCCAGAGGGCATGTCAGCAGTGTCCTGCCTGCTGTCCGGGGGTGGTTATGTGAGTCAGAGCATCCTCAGCATGGTCTGGAAGAGGCAGTGCAAGATATGGCTCAAAACTGAGAGCATCCCAGCTGCCTTGCTTTGAAGAGATAGTCCTGCCATGAATCACATCTTCTGGGGCTCTTGCTCCTGATCAGTTCAGATTTTCAGCATTTAGAGAATCTCATCCCAGTGGTCTCTTCTAAAGCTGTGTTTTGGACAGTTTCCATCCCTGAGCCACAGGTAAATGTGTCTGCTGTCTTAATGGAAGTCAAGTCACACCACAGAAATGATGCTTTCTGGGTGAGGGTGAGCCTCTGAGCAGCAGAGCATGATCACCTGGCAGAAACAGAGCCATGGAACTGCTGTGGTTAGAAGAGACCTTGGAGATCATCAAGTCCAACTGTTAACCAGCACTGCCAGGTCACCACTAAAGCATGTTCCTCAGCTGTGGCTTCTGCAGCATCTACTCCACTGCTTTCCTCTTGAAACTGTTTCTGTTTTTCTCATTGCTAATCACAGAATGTTAGGGGTTGGAGGGGACCTCTGGAGATCACCTAGTCCAACCCCCCTGGCAATGCTGCATTAAGTCATGAAATGAGGTGGGGAGGGCTGTTGAGGTGGAAGGAGTCCACCTTGCTCCTGCACAGTGAGCACCAGGGTGGAGGCAGAGCTCCAGGACTGACTGTTCCATACTTGGAGGAACCTACCTCTGAGCAGCATGAGCAGAGCATCCCCTTCCCAGCTGTGCAAGGAGGCTCTGGGGAGACCTTCCTTTCTAAAGCTCCTTGGAAGGAGGCTGGAGCCAGGTGGGGCTTGGGCTCTTCTCCCATGGAACAGGTGATAGGACAAGGGAAACAGCCTCAGGTGGTGCCAGGGGAGGTTTAGGTTAGACATGAGGAGCAGTTTAATCCCCAAAAGGGTTGTCAAGGCCTGGCCCAGGGCAGTGGTGGAGTCACCATCCCTTGAGGGACTGAAAAGCCCTGGAGCTGTGGTGCAGAGGGCTATGCTTCAGTGGTGACCTGGCAGTGCTGGTGAACAGCTGGACTCAATGATCTGAAAGGTCTCTTCCAACCCAAATGATTCCATGAGTCTAAGTGGGATCTACCACTGACCAAGGCACCATGGTTAATTAGCTGCAGTTATCCTAGTTAAGTATCTTCCTGTTGGTAATTTGGTTCCATTAAGGTGTGCTTCAGCTGAATTCCTTTTGAAGGAGCCCAGGAAATGTTTTGATGTTTATCTTGGAGAGGTACTGAGATAAAACAAGCACTTGCTGACTAAGCTAATTCCTGCTCCCTGGTTTAATCCAGCTCCCAGATAAAGTAGAGAGGATCTTTGATACATCTCTGGTCCCTGCTAATTGCTATGCCACTCAGATAGCTCTGTGCTCCACTTCAGCTAATGAGCATGGTAACCAACTGCCTTGCACAGAGCTGAGTCATTTGTCCAGTGAATGCTGTTAATCTTCTCCAACCCCTGAACCTGCCCAGGGATGCTTGGCTGCAGATGTGCTCTTGGTGGGTTGAAGCCAGGACAAATATTTTCTCCTTCTACATCTCTAACACCAGAGCATGGAAATGAGAGCCTGGTGGTGGGGTTGTTTTGCTGGATTTAGGCAGGTTCTCTAATGAGGTGCTGGAGTGTGTCCAGAGAAGGGTGAGGGAGGGTCTAGAGCACAAGTGTTGTGAGGAGCAGCTGAGGGAGCTGGGCTTGGTTAGCCTGGAGAAGAGGAGGCTCAGGGGAGACCTTCTCACTCTCTGCAGCTCCCTGAGAAGAGGCTGGAGCCAGGTGGGATTGGTCTGTTCTTCCAAGGAACAAGTGAACAGCCTCAAGTTGTGCCAGGGGAGGTTTAGGTTGGACATGAGGAACAATTTCTTCCCCCAAAGGTTTGTCCAGGCCTGGCCCAGGCTGCCCAGGGCAGTGGTGGAGTCACCATCCCTGGAGGGGTTTCCAAGCCCTGGAGATGTGGTGCTGAGGGCCATGGTTCAGTGGTGACCTGCAGTCCAGGTTTACAGTTGGACTTGATCTCAAAGATATTTTCCAACCAGGCAATCCTGTGATGCTGTGACCCCAGCCTCTCTGCAGCCTATTGCAGTATTGCCACCACTCTCACCCTGACACTGCTGTGTTTCCCAGTTGCACTCACTGGTTTATGTTTGAAATCTCCTGGGAGGCACCATGCCTGGATTTGGAGAGAGGAAGATGGCTGAAGGCTGCACAAGGTGGGTTTGCACTTTTTGAGAGCCTGAACCCATCTGAGCATCATTAAGGATTGCCAGCAGAGTGACATGTGCTGGGACTACTGCCTGGACAGGGGTGGCTATCACCTTGCCATCTGAGGGAAGAGCTCATGGCAGGGATGGGAAGGACTCACAGGGCCATGGCTGCACTCTTTGAGCAGAAAGGCAATAAGGGAGTTTCCAAAACCACAGGATTTCACTTCTGTTTAGGTCAGATGTCCTGAAGTTCCATACTGAGCAAGAGCAGAGCTTAGCCACCTGAGAAGTGTCAGGTTCCTGCAGTCAGCAGAGGATCAGAACAGCTTTACAGTTGCCATGTAACTTTTAAAACAATGATCACCAGATCATTATTAAGTTTATTGAGCCTGAACCTAATTGATTTTGGTTTATTGTTTTCCTCCTGGAATCAAGAGGAAGGACCTAGATGGCTTCAGTGTCAGGAATCATGCTGTGGGGTGAAGAGCATCACTGAGCATGCTGCTGTTCTCTGCCCACTCCCCAGTTTCCCCCAGCACCCCAAAGCCAGCCCTTGGAGCACTTCCCTGGCTGTGCCATGGTCAGAGGGTGGCACTGGTGGCATGGAGAAAGGAGGGAGATGCAGGGATGAGGTTGGGTCATGATGATGGCTCTGCTTTGCCATGTGTCCTTCTGTCTTGCTCCCTCCCTGGGAAGGGCTCTGGAGTCATGGCTCAGAGCAAAGCCTGTTCCTGCCAGTCCTCATAGAGTGGAATCATGGAATGCTTTGGGTGGGAAGGGACCTTCCAAGGTCACCTAGTGCAACCCCCTGCAGTCAGCAGGGACATCTGCAACCAGAGCAGGTTGCTCCCAGCCCCAGACAACCTGAGCTGGGATGTTTCCAGGGATGGGACATCTCCCACCTCTCTGGGCAGCCTGGGGCAGGCTCTCACCACCCTCAGTCCTCCCCCAACTGTTTCTTACTAGACTTTCCTTCTTCCAGCTGGATGTTTTTGCATCACTTGAGAGCACCAGGAGATTACAGAATGTCCTTTCCCCTTCAGGGTTTTTTAATTAACGTTTCTATTATGGAGCTTAATTAGCACATTTCTGGCTTCCATCTGCTTTTCTGTGTTACAGCCTGCTGAAGACACTTTGGTATGACACTATACATCATATCATGAAGAGTAATGAATGAACATCCTCGTGTTCAGATTACACAGCTTGAGCTCAAAGATCAGCCCTTGAGGTCAAGAGGCAGCCACTCTTTAGCTCCTGGTTTATTTCTGGGTTAAACTGTGGTTATTTTTGATATTCCAACCAAGCAATGGCAGGAGAGATGTTCAGTTGTCCTCTGAGTGCCTGTCTAGACTACTTCCACCTCAGATGTGCATGATTCCAATGAGTTTCTGATAGTGATGTCCAAGGATTGCATTAACATCACCCAATCTACTGCAGCTACATGGAAGAGGACAAAGCAACCAATGTGTAGTGACCTTTTCAGTCTCTGAGGAGATATGGAAGTTGCCAGCTTGACTTCTTTGAGCCTAGTGGTTTTTGACAGATGAGTGTAGGTATCTGCCTCATGTTCAGCTTCCATCAGTGGTAAGAGCCTATGCACACCCCAGGGAATTATTCCCCCATTTCTGGCATGCTCTGCTCAGCTGGAAACAAGAGACCTCACCCAGCTCTCCACCACCAGCTTCCAGCTTCATTCTCTGTGGGGACTGTTGCTATATTGCACACTGCTGTCACCCAAGCACTGCTGTGTCTCCCAGTTGCATTCTGCCATGGGGCAGGGTAGGGCTGGGCAGCAGAGCAGGGCCAGATGCTCTCTCTGAAGCCCTCTGCCTTCCCAAAGGGAAGAGAAAGGGAAGAAGGGAGAGAGACTGAAGGCTTGGGAAAGGAAACTGAAATAGCTTGGATGGAAAGAAGAACAAGGCAATGCCAGAGATCCAGAGAGACCAAAAGCAATCTCCAAGCCAAGGCCTGATGGCAAGGGCAGCACTGGCACCACTGATGCTGGGGCAGCACTGGGCAAGGCCCAGACTGGACTCAGGGCCAGAGGGCAACTGGAGTCAGGAGCTGGGTGCAGGAACACATGGCTGAGGCTGGAAGGCAGAAGGGCCAGAGTCCTCCTGGGACACTGGCCAGGGAAGGAGAGGCTTGAGCCTGGGGATCCCTCAGCTCTCTCCTGAAGATGCCAGCCCTGGGCTGCAATCCCTTGGTGGGCAGTTGAGGCTCACCTCTCCTGTCCCCTCCTCCCCACAGCTGCCACCTCTGACTCCCTGCAGCCCAAGATGGGGCAGAAGCTGGAGCAGTGCCCTTGCTCTGCAGAGGAGCAAGCCTAAGGCAGAGGCTTTGTGCAGCCCAAGCCTTGGCAGGAACTCTGCCCATGGAGTGTTGTCCCTGCTAGCAGCAGAGCCTGTGTGGGAGAAGCTGCTGGGAGCTGCAGCAAGTGCAGCCCTGAGAATAGCCTGAGCTAAGAACTCCAATCCCTGAGCACAATCAGCTCTGCTCTGGCTCAGACCAGGACAGGTCATTGGCAGGAGATGGAACAGTCTCAGGATGACCAGGAGGAGAGCGGTAGATTGGATGTTTGATGCTTGCTGGCTTGATGTGTGGAGCTGCTTTCCTGGGCTGCCCAGGGCAGGGAGGGTTGTTGCTCTTTAGGAGGTTACACTGCATTTTGCTCATTTTTGTCCATAAGTTTTAATCAACTTGTTGGTATTCTGACTCCAGGCTAAACTCAGGGGGAATATTTCTTTTCTCTTCAGCAGAAATGAACACATTTAGCAGTGACATCAAACACTCAGCACAAACCAGGGAAGGGAAGAACCTCTGCTGGAGCTGAAGCTCTTGGGTAAGATGAGAAAGACCAGTACAGATTAACAGATACTTTATATTAAAGAGCTGGCCCACAGGATATGTCTCCTGCCCTGGTGATGATGCATAGCTCCTACTTACAGTAATATGCAGCCATAAAGCATTTTTGTCACCTAACTTTTAAGCAGAGTTCAACCAGCTATTCTGTTTTCTGACAGATTTACCAGCAGGCATCAGCTTCACCACATCCTGTTGCTCTTCTCTAGCAAACTGAACATATGTTTTGTTTTTAACCTCCTCTAACAAATTGTGTAAGCAACCACATTGTTCTGATAACATGACTTTTGAGCTTGATTACACCAGAAGATGAGCTTTTAAGCTTTATGAGGATGCTATAAAAGTCAGCAGGGAGATGAAACACCCCAACAGAAAGCAAATACTGCTTTTTGCTGAACTTTAGTAGAGGTTAAATGGGTGGTGTTGAGGGTGTCAGATGATAGATGAAGAGCTGCTCTGGCAGTGGTGTGAGGTGGCCAAGCTGCCCACTGGAACTGGGCAGGATGGTCTGGAGGCAGCTGGAGCTACTGGACGTGTCCCCACTGCAGAAGGGTGTTGGCCAGCAGCCACTTGGTGTGGGAGCATGAGAAGGCTCTGAGGATTTGGTGATTCTTCTATCATTCTGTGACAAGAGCAAATGGGCTCAAGTTGTGCCAGGGTTGGAGCTGAAGAATGATTTCTTCATGGGAAGGGTTGCCAAGGCCTGGCCCAGGGTGCTCAGGGCAGTGGTGGAGTCACCATCCCTGGAGGGGTTTCCAAGCCCTGGAAATGTGGTGCTGAGGGCCACGGGTTAGTGATGACCTGGCAGTGCTGGGTGAGCACCTTCCCCATCTCTGAAAGCAATCCCAGCAGATAAAGGATCTCAGGGTAAATGTGGTGTTTTGCTTGCTAAGTATCTACTGCCACTGAAGGAGCTGTTGGAATGAGCCCCTGCTGAACCTGGTGGATGCTCCATCTCCTGCAGTGTCCACATCAAGCATCTGTTAGGTCAGCTTAGCACAGTGAGAGAAATATAACTTTAGATATAAAGGTCTAAAGGCTGGGGGCAAGAGGCTGGGGCCAGACTCTGCTCAGTGGTGCCCAGAGACAGCCCAAGGGGCACTGGGCACAGACTGGAAGCCAGGAGATTGCAGCTGAGCAGGAGGAGAAGCTTGTTTGGGGTGAGGGTGTTGGAGCCCTGGCCCAGGCTGCCCAGAGAGGCTGTGGAGTCTCCTTGTGTGGAGAGATTCCAGGGCCAGCTGGAGGTGACCCTTGGGCAAGCTGCTGTGGGTGCCCCTGCTGGAGCAGGGGTTGGACTGGATGATCCCCAGAGGTCCCTTCCAGCCCCTGCCATGCTGGGATTCAGTGAGAGGTGCAATTCAATCCACTGTTTTCTGTTTTCTTGGGATGCAAGCTCTGAACTACACATCACCTCTCTGCTAGGGGTAGCATTGTTCTGCCTTTTCTCTTTCCAGAAACCTTTCAATAAGTCAGACTCACATTAATCTATCACCACACAATGTCAAAAGCTCAGCACAATCCATGGTTAATTCCCTTCCTATTAATAGGCTTCCAGCCCTTGCATTTGAAGTGGAATATTAAACATTATGAAGTTCAGAAACAAACTATTTAATTGCTGGACACAGGGTTTAGTTTTGATCTTTTACTTTTTTTTTTTTCCCCAGGAAAAATAAAAACCAGCTGAGAGTGAAAGTTTTGCTTCATTTGTGATTGTAATTAATGAGATCAAAGCAAAATCTGACATATTGAAGCTGCATTAATTCTAAGGAGCATTGCCAGCAGCCTCTGCCCCCTCCATTTACCATATTCTTTTAAACACACTTAAGGAGCATTAGAGCATTTTATTTTGGTGACATTCTTTCCCTCCTGTGATATTTCTCTTTGATATTGAATGACTCTGGTTTCCTGGCCCAGAGAGAAGATAATAACAATAAAAAATAATAACAAACAGCAATGGCTAAAATAAAAGTGGATGAAATGATTCTGTGGAGTAGCAGAGGGACCTCTGGAAGGGGATGGAAGCACTTGGAGGTGTGCATGGTTCTAACCCTGATGGGTAAATGAGAATTGAATCAGTAGAAGAGACTTTATCCTCCTAGGGATAAATAAGGAACAGAAAAGAGTTGCAGTAATAATGGGAAGTCGATAATTCCTCAGAGCAGAGTAGTCCAATGATTTATTTACCTGGCAGTGGGTGGATCAATAGGAGACACCAGGATTTGGAGTGTTTGGTAAGCAGGAGAAGAACGTTGTAAGGAAGAGTGTGACCTGCAGCTTGAGTAAGGTTCTCCCCCTCTCTTCTGTCCTAGTCGGGCCACAGCTGAAGTCCTGGCTCCAGTTCTGGGCTCCCCAGTTCCAGAGAGACAAGGAACTACTGGAGAGAGCCCAGCAGAGCACAGGAAGATGCTGAGGGCACTGGAGCATCTCTGGCAGGAGGAAAGGCTGAGAGCCCTGGGGCTGCTGAGCCTGCAGAAGAGCAGCCCCACAGGGGAGATGCTCAAGGCTCAGCAAGAGCTAAAGGGGCAAGAGGCTGTGGCCAGATTCTGCTCAGTGGTGCCCAGGGACAGCCCAAGGGGCACTGGGCACTATCTGGAAGCCAGGAGGTTGCAGCTGAGCAGGAGGAGAAGCTTGTTTGTTGTGAGGGTGTTGGAGGCTTGGCCCAGGCTTTGCAGAGAGGCTGTGGAGTCTCCTTGTGTGGAGAGATTGCAAGCCCAGCTGGAGGTGACCCTGGGCAAGCTGCTGTGGGTGCCCTTGCTTTAGCAGGGGTTGGACTGGATGATTCCCAGAGGTCCCTTCCAGCCCCTGCCATGCTGGGATTCTATGAGTCTGTAATTGCTGTGGGGTTTTTGAGAGCCCTCCCTGACCTGCACACTTGTGAGTCACTTGGCTTCTGATGACACTGGTGACCTGAGGTACCAAGGCTGGGGCTGTGCTGTCACCAGAGACTGATCCTCAGACAGGAGCTGGGTTTCAAAGGGACAAACCAAGAAACTCAAGAGGAACAGTTAGCAAAGTTACATGATGGGAAGAAATCAGGGAGTTGAATCGAGATAAAACCCCAGTTTGTTGGAGGCCACAGTGCTAAAATTGGGTCTGAAAGTAACAAATGCCAATCCACCTCAACGGGATTAGAGAGAATTCTGCAAGGAACAGAGGAAGGAACCAAGCATCAAACCCATCAGCTGCCAGCTGAGGGGATGGAGAGAGACCTGGGGAGTGCCTCAAGACAGTCTCAGCTCTTTCTCCAAGGGGAGCTGAACACTCAGTGTCCATTTAGCTAAAGAGTTCACAAGAGTGAAAAGGAATAGAGGAAGAATGAGAGGAGGGGCAGAACTGAAGGCCATGGCACTCTGGCCAAAGCACAGTCTATCAGTCCATCTAGCCTCTCCAGTTTCCATCAGCATCTGCTATGTTAAACATAAGGACTAAGGGAGTAAAGCAGTTGCCACTGTACCAGATGGGATATTACTGCTTAAGTAGGAGAGGATGAATAATAATGAAAAGCCATAATTTGGCCAAGGAGATGAATAATTGCCTAGAGGAGAGAAGGAAAATAATGCTGTTAGTGGCAGGGGTAGGCTGGAGGGAGCTCCAGGTGGGCTTTCTGAAAGACAAGAGGGAGGACCAATTTAATTAGGATTTTATTAGCAATATTGGTCCAACAACAAGAAGGATGCTAAGGGAATGTGGTGGTAACAGTGAGCTGGGAAGCATCCTTCCAGCAGAGGAGGAGTTGGATGGTGTTGATCTCTGGGATAGCAGGAATGGAATGTCACACTACAGTCTGGAGAAGAAAGAAGTACCAAAAACATGGCTTTAAACCAGAAACTTTTAACACATGGCTTTAAAACAGAGACACTTTCCTCCTGCTTTGTACTGGGAAGTTGTCAGCTCTCCTGAAGGCTTGATGTCCTCCTTAGACAGTGTGTTTACCTTCATTCTCCTTATTTCCTCAGGTAGGTGACTGGAAGCTTTCCAAGCTAGCTAATATTTTATTCACCTTATTTCTTTAGGTCTCTGTCTCTCTTATTCTCACTGGGAACCAGAGCTTTCTCTCTCAACCTCCAGTGGTCATTTGTCCCTTCCTCTTCTCTCTCCTGAAGATCTTCTGGCCATCACATGCATCCCTCTAAGTCCTCAGCTCAAAGCAGAGAGAACCATAGGATGGTTTGGGTGGGAAGGGATCTCCCAAGGGCATCTGGTCCAACCCCCTGCATCCACCAGGGACATCTGCAACCAGAGCAGGTTGCTCAGAGCCCCAAACAACCTGAGCTGGGATGGTTCCAGGGATGGGACATCTCCCACCTCTCTGGGCAACCTGGCACAAGCTCTCGCCACCCTCAGTGTCAAAAATTCCTTTCTTCTATCTGGTCTAAATCTCTCCTCTTTTGGCTTCAAACCATCAGCCTTTGTCCTGTCAAGACAGGTCCTGCTTCAATTCTGTCCCCATCTTTCTTCTAGGTCTCTTAAGTACTGGGAGGCTGCAATAAGGTCTCCCCAGAGGGAAGGTTTATTCCCAGGGAAGAGCTTATTTTGCCCTCCCTAATGCAAGCACTTCCCTTATTGTCAGACACAGATATTCATCCTCACACACACTTCTGATGTGTTGAAACTCAAGAGTCAGGTGAAGAGAAGCCTGTGGAGGTGCAGCTGTGGGCACCGTCCTGTGCCCTGCCTCTCTGAGCACATTCTCTGCTTGCTGAAGCAGATTCTTTCCCTGCTATCCTGTGCCTCTCCTTGCAGGGTAATTGCAAACCATTCCCCTCATTCCATTTCTTGGTTATCTTCCCCCTGATGTGAGTGAGCAGGGAAATCTATTAATAGCAATGCTAACAGGATCCCTTCGCATCCATGGGTTTCCAGCCCTCCCTGAGAGGTTATGTCACTGCTAACATCTCTCTCCCTCCTTCTCCAGAGGGGGAAGAGCCAGTAGAGAGATGTCAGTGATGCATCTGGGCTCTCCTGGGGTGTCAGTGACAGGGCTGGGAATAGCTGCCAGGTCTTCTGCTCCTGTCAGCATGGAGCCTCTGGTAAAACAAGTCACCTGCTGTCCCTGCCCTGCTTTGCAGTGCAGCAGCAGTGACCACAGTACCCAGCCCCAGGCATGGGCTGTGCTGGCAGTGGAGACGAGGGAGCTGCTGTCCTCGCTGCTGAGTTAAGCTGGAGGCTGAGACACAGCCATGGAGAAAGCAAATGTGCTGCCAGTGAATGGAGAAAAAAACTGCTGGGTGCTGGGAGGGTCTTTGGAGAGCTCACAGACCTCCAGCAAGGCAAGGTGGATGGGAAGGCACTGGTGGTGGTGGAGGTCTTGAGTACTGCCGATGTCCAAAGCAGGGCTCTGAGGTCTTCCAGACCCAGCAATGCTGAGGGAGAAGAGTTCCCTTTTTGTCTTGGTGGCTCTCCATGTGTGTGGGATTTACTAGAAACATCACCTTGTATCTAAATCTGGTGCTTCTTGCTTCTTCCACCCAAAAAGACCTCAATTTCAAGCCACAGAATCACACATAGAATCATGAAGGTTGGAAGAGACCTCTTAGATCATCAAGTCTACCATCAAACTATCACCACCATGGCCCTCAGTACCACATCTAGATGTGTTTTGAACACCCCCCAGGGATGGAGACTCCACCACTGCCCTGGGCCAATGCCTAGCAACCCTTTCTGGGAGGGAATTTTTCCTAATACCCAATCTCAACCTCCCCTGGTGCAACTTGATGCTGACCTGGGGACCAGCCAGCTCCTGTTTCTCCATCAACCAGGACTGATCTCTGCATGTAACCCCCAGAATTCCTATTTCCAAGGAAAACTGGCCTCTAGCCCTGGGTCTGGTGCTCTCTGTACAAGCACAAGAGCTGATCACCACTGCCCACACCTTGGCAGCATCAAAGGCAGCTGGAAAATGCCGAGATCATTAGCAGTGCAAGGGATTAAAGCAAGATGTTCTCAGAGCAAGGTGCTGTGAGGAGCAACCACTGCTCCTGACACAATAACAAATGCAGAGCAGAGTCCCCACAGACAAAGCCTGAGAGGATCATTCTGCCTGCCACCCTTATTTCATGGGCTTTTGAAAGCAGATCTGGGGTTTGTTGATATGACAGTATCAATCAGTCTAATTAGATCTTTTTACATAATCACATCACATTTGCATAAAAAAAGCAGAGCCAAGCCAGGAGACAGGGGAGGGAAATGGGGGCTGGTGAAAAGCAGAGACTTCTGAGTTAGAGCTGGTTGGGGTTTTTAAGGTTGCATCAGTTATGATGATAAAAAAATATCCCTTGTGGAAGTTGCAAAACCTGAGTGCCTTGGGGTCTAGATCAGAGAGAACAAAGAACATAAAGTGCCTTCTAACAGGGAAAACAGGAAAATAAGCCCTAAAAACTGGAAAAGTTCCTGTGGAAGGAGCTGGCTGAACATTTTCTGGTAGCATACTTGGATAGTGTAAACTGAGATTTGCAGCAGAGTGCTTCAAGTTCATTAATGAAAATCAGGGAGAAGGATCCCCAGGAGCCAGCACTATGCTCCTGAGGCCAGGAAGGCCAGTGGTCTCCTGGGGTGCATGAACAAGAGTGTGAGCAGCAGGTCCAGGGAGGTTCTCCTCCCTCTCTACTCTGCCCCAGGGAGGCCACAGCTGGAGTCCTGGCTCCAGTTCTGGGCTCCCCAGGTCCAGAGAGACAAGCAGCTGCTGCAGAGAGTCCAGCAGAGGCCAGGAAGATGCTGAGGGCACTGCAGCAGCTCTGGCAGGAGGAAAGGCTGAGAGCCCTGGGGCTGCTGAGCCTGGAGAAGAGCAGCCCCACAGGGGAGATGCTCAAGGCTCAGCAAGAGCTCAAGAGTCTCAAGGGGCAAGAGGCTGTGGCCAGACTCTGCTCAGTGGTGCCCAGGGACAGCCCAAGGGACACTGGGCACCAGCTGGAAGCCAGGAGGTTGCATCTGAGCAGGAGGAGAAGCTTGTTTGTTGTGGGGGTGTTGGAGGCCTGGCCCAGGCTTTGCAGAGAGGCTGTGGAGTCTCCTGGTGTGGAGAGATTGCAAGCCCAGCTGGAGGTGACCCTGGGCAAGCTGCTGTGGGTGCCCCTGCTTTATCAGGGGTTGGACTGGATGATCCCCAGAGGTCCCTTCCAGCCCCTGCCATGCTGGGATTCTGGGATACTGCTAAAAGGACAGCAAGAGGCTGAATTCTTAGCCACATGTTGGGGTTGTCTGAAGGCACTGAGATTTTTGCAGCTCAGCTTTCTAGCATGGAACCAAGTTTCTGAAGCAGTAGTTTTTTATCAAGAGAAAATTTTAATTTGTTTTCCTTAATAGTATGTGCATTTGGTAAGTGACCTAGATTTTGATTAATGAAGTGAATAATATATTTTCCTTCTAGCTGGAAGGTACAGAGTTATTTTTGTTTTGCCTTTTAATCTTGAAAATGGGTTAGCCTTTAGGTGGATCTATAGACTCAGAATTACCAAGCTGATGGTACAACAGGGTTATACTTTAAGGAATTTAAGCATTTGCATGCATGCACTTTTTTGTCTGCACAAGGCAGATAATTCATGACAAAAGGATCAGAGAAAGTGGCTAGGCTGAGTATGCTCCAAAATACATCCAGGCACTTCCAGGCATGGATTCTCTCATGTATGCAAGTAGGTGATATGAAATGCATTGGGGTAGCTACAGGCAGCTGGGGGCTGGCTCCAGTTCCCATGGTGAACACCCAAAATGTTTATAACCTGTAAAAAAATCTACTCTGGGCTCCTACAGACTTCATGGGGTAAACTGGAGAGGAGCTGACTGCCTAAGCTTTGGAGAATGTTCTCCTCAGGTCCTTGAGACAGCAATGGTCACAACTTCTGGGCAGAGGGAGGCTTGTTTGGATACACTGGCCAGGGGTCAGAGCCTGGGAGATGACACAATGGATCCCAGATAATGTTGTGATGGATCCTGGCCCTCAGCAGGAGGATGGCCAAGAAGGCCAAGAACATCCTGGCTTGGATCAGCACTAGTGTGGCAGCAGGACTAGGGCAGGGATTGTCCTCCTGGATTGGGCACTAGGGAGGCCACAGCTCCTATCCTGGGGTCAGTTTTGGGCTCCTCACTCCAAGAAGGACACTGAGGTGCTGGAGTGTGAGCAGAGAAGGGCAAGGAGGGTGGGGAAGGGTCTAGAGCACAAGTGTGGTGAGGAGCAGCTGAGGGAACTGGGCTTGGTTAGCCTGGAGAAGAGGAGGCTCAGGGGAGACCTTCTCACTTTCTGCAACTCCCTGAGAGGAGGCTGGAGCCAGGGGGGGCTTAGGCTCTTCTCCCAAGGAACAAGTGACAGGACAAGAGGAAACAGCCTCAAGTTGCACCAGGGGAGGTTTAGGTTGGACATGAGGAACAATTTCTTTACTGGAAGTAGTTCAGCATTGTCCCAGGTTGCCCAGGGCAGTGGTGGAGTCATCATCCCTGGAGGGGTTTCAAAGCCCTGGAGCTGTGTTGCAGAGGGTCATGGTTCAGTGGTGCCCTGGCAGTGTTAGGCTAATGGTTACTCTCAGTATCAAAAGTCTCTTCCAAACTCACCAGTTCCATGCTTCTATAGACATTGCACTTTCTCCCTCTGTTAGAAATGCCAGCACACCCCCCCATGGTGGGTAGCACATAGCAGAGCTATTCCAAGGATGCCTGAGGACTTTGTGATGTATTTCCAGCTGTTGAGGCTTTGCCCCTCTGAGGCTGTAGCCCAGGAGGTGTGTGGCTGGGAGGAGATGGATGGCAGTGTGAAGCACATTGCTCTGAGGTGCAGTAGCTGTGTGGGTAGCTCCTCACTCATCAGGAAGAGTGATTAGGTTTGCCACTGCCCCAAAGAGCAGTGAGCACATGAGTTTTCCTAGGGAGGGCTGAAATGCCAAGCATTAGGTCATGCTGCTCTAGCCACAGCCAGTGTGATGCTTGCTAGGGAACCAGAGGCATCTCCCCTCCGTCAGTCCATGGGTGTGGACACTGCCCACCCAGAGGTGGCTTTGGGATGTGACTGCCAAGGACTCATAGGATCATCAGGTTGGAAAAGACCTCTAAGACCATCAAGTAGAGCTGTCCACCCAACACCACCATGCCACTAAGCTGTCTTGTGAAGTGACTTAACAGGAGAGTCACCTGAAGTCTTCAGTCCTCTTTGCTTTCTTCATCACTGTGGAGGCATTCAGCTCCAGTGCACTTCAAACCTCCAGATAACACACCTAACCTCTTCCCAGTCATGGCTTGTGTGCACTTGTGCCTTCAAGGACAGCAAAGACTCACCCATTTCACCTCCCCACCTCCTCCCTGCCTTCCTTTCAAGACACAGTCACCCCAAAAGGTACCACACATCTGCATGAGAGTCCAGACTCACACCAGCCACACCATGGTCCCTCTCCAGACCTGTGTTGTCTCCAGGGGTGGAGGGAAGCTCACCCCTACCTTTCATCCCTTCAAGCCTCCTTTCTCACACTGCCTGCTGATGACCACTCATCATGCCCACTCCCTGTGTGGACCTCTGGGCTCAGAGGTCCAACAGCCATCTCCTTCTCAGGCTCTGGTCTGGCAAGTCATCACAGAATGGCCCAGGCTGGAAGGGACCTTAAAGATCATCTAGCTCCAACCCCCTGGCATGGGCAGGGATGCCCCCTACTAGACCAGGTTACACAAGTCCCCTCTGGCCATCTCAAGAGGCTCATAGAAACAACAAGTCAGAGTCAACAGAGGTTTGGTGTGGATGCAGCAGCAAGTGTCTGTGATGCTCCAAAGTTCTCCTTCCCAGCACCACTGAGCAGTTCTTCATTTCTGACTTCTCCTCCAGGCTGACTGGATCTTGCCTGCTCATTATTCACTGTTGGAAAGAAAGGGTTCTGGGGAAGGTTGTGGTCACAGCTCAGCACCAAAGTGAAGAGAAATGTTCTTTTGGTAAGCTCAGGAGAATAAAAGAGCTGCTGGTGGATCTTTTTCATACCACAGTGAAGCAGGTGATAGTTTGCTCTTATATCTGAGGGAGCTGGCCAGGTCCCTAGGCTACAGCTGCACCAGAGCTGGGGATGCTGATAGAATCAGTGACAGGTTTGGGATGGAAGGGACCTTTCAAGGTCACCTAATCCAACTTCCCCTGCAGTGAGCAGGGACATCTCCAGCTAGATCAGTTTTCTGCTTGCCTTGGTGCACATGCTGACCCCAAACATCCCATCAATGGGCACCACAAAGTGTGTGTGACCCTTCTAGGTCCTAATGGTCCTAACCAACCCCACCTGGGGCCCCACCACCCTCACCATCTCCACCTACAGCCCCACCCCCCCTGGCAAGGTGGGCTCTTGTTTTTGCAAGTATTCTGTAGCCTCATTTTTAGGCACAGAAAAGCCTTGGTCTTGCAGCTGGCTGGGGAACCTGATTGCAGCAGTCCTGTTCAAAGAGATTGTAGCTGTAAAGGAAATGAGCAAATAAATTGCCAGCTTCGTGTATTTTGTGGTTTTATGACTTCCAGAGATGAGACAGAATAACTTGTACCAGGGCATTCTCCTGTGCTGCATGGTCACTGCTACAGCTCCAGTCTACATAGATAATAGCTGCTATAAAAGTCCAAAAGCACTTTACAGCCTTAATTTTATATTCATCTAACAGGAACCTTTCAAATTTCACTGTTTTAAGATTGTTTGGCTTTAAGTATTACTTTCCTTAATGACAAGTACTTGATAACTCAGGTGCTGGAGGAAGCTGCATGAGTGAGAACGTGGGTGAGTGTTTCCTCAAGGCCTTGAGGGTTATCTTTCTCTCAGAAAAGAGACCTTCTGGAGACCCAAGGTCTGTGTTTAGATAGCAAAGCTAGGAGTGGCCCTGCAGCAGATGGCATGGGAACATGCTGCTGGTATTGGAGATTGAAAAGCAGGTAAAAATGTGCAGTGACAGCAAGACAAAATGTTGATAATTAAATGTGAGTAGAGCTTGGTGAGGTCTCTGGATTCCTTTCTGGACTTCAACACTTTTAGTTTTGTAGCATTTGAGACCAAGGACTGTAAATATTTGCCATGAAAGAGATAACTAAAGAGCCACAAGGTTTCCAGGTGGGATGGAGACCTCAACACTAGAGGTCTTTGCTGTTGGATGTAAATCTGTATTTCTTGTACCAGGGAGTGACCTCACATCCTACCTGTTGGGTTTATGGGGAGAAGGAAAGACATTGTCCATTGTTTTTCTTGTCCTCTCCACCTTTGCCTTTCCCCCAGCAATCTCTCTGGTGCTATGTGAGACTGGGACCTACTGTGGATTGAAGCAAGGTCAGTGGTCTTGGCCCACAGGTGGGCTCCCCAGGGATGCAGTCATGGCCCCAAGGCTGCCAGAGCTCAGGAACCATCTGGACAATGCTCTTAGACACATGGGGTGATTTGGGGGATTGTCCTGTGCAGAGGACTCTGATCCTTGTGGCTCCCTTCTAGCTCAGGGTATTCTGTGATCCATGGTCAGGCTTGGTTAGTGCCCTCAGAGCACTGAACATCATCAGCTGGCCAGGCCAGCCCTTGCCATCTGGGCTACAGACAAGTCCTGGCCTCTGCTGATTTAATTGCTCATCACTGAGCACTGACCACACAGCCATAGAGTGGGTTGGGTGGGAAGGGACCTTTAGAGGTCATCTAGTCCAACCCCCTGCAGGCAGCAGGGACATCTGCAACTAGAGCAGGTTGCTCCCAGCCCCAGACGACCTGAGCTGGGATGGTTCCAGGGCTGGGACATCTCCCACCTCTCTGGGTGACCTGGGCCAATGCATCAGCAGAAGAGGCAAGGCAAGTGATGGTCTGTGCACCATGATCTCCCCCACAGCAGCAGTGTGCCACACCTGAGGATGCAGAAGGACATGGGATGCAGTGGATTTTCAGAGCACGTTATGAAACCTGCTAACACAAATCAGAGGAAAGTAAACAGCTAGCCCAAAGCTGCATGCACTTCAGAAGCATAAAGAGCTGAGAATTGGGGTGGGTTTCATTCTTTTCCCCCCAAGATTTGTAAGTATATTTGCCATTAACCTTTCTCCTTCTTCCAACAGACTTTGAAGCTCCAAGTGATGTTTGATTTTTTATTTCTTTTACTGTATGACTTAATACTCCAGCTCAATAGTTTGGGGTTTCTTAAGTCATGTAATCCTCTCAGCTTAGCTTTATAATTAAAAAAAGCAAATATTTGAGCTCAAATAGATTAGTGACTGCAGTGGCTCTTGCTAGAAGTGATGTTACCTTGAAGAAGGCAGGGAAATCTCCAGACCACTCAGAGCTGGAACACTTCACACAATTCCAGCATGGTTGGGGCTGGAAGGGACCTCTGGGGATCATCCAGTCCAACCCCTGCTAAAGCAGGTGTTGGTGTTGAAGCCCACTCAAGTCTCCAGAGCTGAAGAGGTTTTGCTGTGGCAAAGGTGACCACTGGCAAGGTCAGAGGCTGCATTTCCTCCCTAAAAAGCTCCTTTATCTCTCAAAGCCTAGGCAGGTGTGGGTGGTTTTTGCTTTCTCCTGCAGCAGAAGGATGGTTGCAGTAAGTGACCACCTTGATCATGCAAACTTAGGCCATGTTCCAGGCTTGCTCTTCCCATAACAAGACACTGATCTGCCTGTGGTGCCACAGGTTTGTGGGAATGACTCTGCCCTTTGCTGCCTTGTAGAGAAACCTCTGTAAATAAAGGAGGGGAAAAAAGAGTTGGGAAAAGAAACATAAAGGAGAGTATGAAGAGTGAGGAACATCTCAGCTGCAGCACTGAAGGCAGTGATACCATGGGACAGGTGATGTCACCAGAGCATCTCCTCCTCAGGTTGATGAAGACCCAACTAATGTCATGTTAGGATTTGAGATTTCAAACCATGCTTGGACAAGCAACTGTGATGCTAAAACAAGTCCTCTCCAGCTGCCTTTCTCCTGGCATTGCTACCTGCTAATAAGCCTGAGAGCTTGGCTGGAGCAATGCTTCCAGGGAAGCTTTCTCTACCAATTAAATCAGATTTCTTTGACATCTGAGCTCTCTGCAGAGGTTTTTGGTTCCATATTCTCTTTGTTTACTGCACATCACTGGAGCACAGCTCAGACACTACATGTTTTTGATCAAATTTTCTCTGACATTAAATGAGACTTATTTCTATGAGTGGGTGATGCCCAAGGATGGCACTACAGGGTCCAGCTGCTCTTGTCTTAGAACCACAGAAGAGTTTGTTGGAAAAGAACCAGCACTGCCAGGTCACCACCAAACCATGTTCCTCAGCACCGCATCTCCAGGGCTCTGAAACCCCTCCAGGGATGGTGACTCCACTACTGCCCTGGGCAGCCTGGGCCAGGCCTGGACAACCCTTTTGGGGAAGAAATTGTTCCTCATGTCCAACCTGAATCTTCAGAGGCAGGTGGCCTTGTGGAGAGGCTCAAGCACCATGCTTGTGTGTAAGGAAGGAGGTGCTGGAGGAGGGCAGTTCACCAACACCCACCTCTAGGTTTGAGGATGCTGCTGTTGCCAGGGACACTGAGCTGAGACAGGGTAGGTTAGGTGGCTTCAAAAGCTTGAAGTGCTCAAAGAGGAGCTTCACCTTGTGATGCCTCACTGAGAGGAGGAAACACTTAATGTTTTCTTTCTTTAGGCTGGGACAGCAGAGAATCTGATTTGTCCCAAAGCCCTCAGAGAAACCCTCAGTGGTCCCAGCACCCCTGCCTGGCACTAACCTTCCTGCTCTTGGAGATGCCTCTTAACTCCTGTTTGCTTGTGTTTCCAGGCTGGAGAACAGCCACAGCTGATGGAATTCCCAAAACAGCTGAGTGCAACAGAAAACCTGAGTTCAGATCTTTGAGGAGGAAGCAGATTCATCTCCTGCAAGGAAAGCAAAGATCCAAAGCTGGGTGATGCCTTTAGAGATCAACTGGGAGGAAGCAACAGATAAACTGATGGGCAAGTCTTGGAGTGAACCTAGACATGGAGAAGACTTAATTCCTGCCTGAAAGTGCAACTCTGGGTGAGTGGTCAGGGCTGGGTGCTGCAGAGAGGTTTACAGCTCCAGCCAGTTTAACACTGCTCCAATAACATCTGAAGAGAGATGTTTTCAGTTCTGCACTGCTCCCTTGCAGTTAACAATCCAGAGCTGTTTCCCTGCATAATGTGTGTTAACCTTTCCACTCCCTAAACCCAGGATCACACCACACCATTGAAATTTGAATCCAGAAATGATACTTTTTTCCTCTCCCTGCTAAGCCTCTGCTGAGTGTCCACTCTGTAGATCTGAAATTCAACAACCTCTCCTGAGCAGCCAGAGAGATGAGGGCTGGAGAGAGCCCAAGGAGGCAATTTGTTCAAGCTTCTTGTGGACCTAAACCTGCACATTAAAGGACTCTGTAAACTAAAAGAGACTTAGACTAGATAGAAAGAAGAATATTTTTCCACTGAGGGTGGTGAGAGCCTGTGCCAGGTTGCCCAGAGATATCCCATGCCTGGAACCATCCCAGGTCAGGTTGTCTGGGGCTGTGAGCAGCAACCTGCTCTAGTTGCAGATGTCCCTGCTGATTGCAGGAGGTTAGACTAGACCTTCCAAGGTCATCTAGTTCCAGCTAACAAACTGTTCCCCCAGCAGGGATGTCTCCAACCAGAGCAGGTTGCTCACAGCCCCAGACAACCTGACCTGGGATGATTCCAGGGATGGGACATCTCCCACCTCTCTGGGCAACCTGGCACAGGCTCTCATCACTCTGTAAACAATTTCTTCTTTCTAGCCTAATCTCCTCTTCTAGTTTCAAACCATCAGCCCTTGTCCTGTCCCAACAGCTCCTGCTAACAAGTCTGTCCCCAGCTTTCTTCTAGGCCCTTTAAGTCCTGCAAGGCTGCAGTCAGGTCTCCCTGGAGCCTTCTCTTCTCCAGGCTGAACAACCCCAACTCTCTCAGCCTGGCCTCACAGCAGAGACCTTCCAGCCCTCAGATCATTTTCATGGTCCTGAATCCTCCCTAGGCTTACAGAGAAGCAAAGAGATTCAGTCAAGCAGTGCCATGCTGACATCTGTTTGTCTGTAATCATCCTGTGCTGTACAATCCTGAACCCACCATGGTTCAGCTCCACCAGGAGAAAGCTGCTCATTAATGCAGACAAATGCACTTTCTGCCTTCTTGCAGTTCCTTCTAAACCTTTCTTTTCAAACTTGACTAGTCAGCTGTGGAGGAGGAGGCTGATTTGCATCCTTCAGTGTCCTAACAAGAGGTGCACACAGCCTGAGTGGGGAGCCCTGCAGAGGATGAAAGGTTTTACTGTGGACCAAGATTCCTGGGAACTTCAATTAGCAAAAGATGTTAATATGTGACAGGCTTCCTGGGATGCATTCCCTGTTTTCTGTGTGGGAAACATGCTTCTGAATCTGATTAAAGGGATAATTTATAATGAATGAATCAAGCATGGGGACCAGATAGTTGTCCCCTGTCTTACCCCATCCTCAGGTCCACCCCTGCCCCAAGGGGCCCTATCCTGCCTCCTTGGCTGCTGAAGGAAGGGACTGCTTGACGTCACAGCTGGGTTTCTTCTTGCTTCAACTATCACTGCACGAGCTCAGGATAGGCACAGAGAGGGTTCTCAGAGGTGGCCAGCACTGCTTCATCTCTCAGTGCATCTGCTGGCACCCAGAAGAACCATCTCTTATGTGCTGTGGGCATCTTCCATGTCTTCAGAGAGACTCTAGCTGGCTGGCTGGGGTGGGAAATGCTTAGTGAGGTTTAGAAGACCCTGCTGGGTGATGTCAAGCCTTCTGCCCTGACAACTGACACACACCAGGCAAGTTAAGGCTGTGAAAATGACCTGCATGTTGGCTTTGCTGGGAGGAAGGAGAAGCAGCTGCTGAGATCCGAGTGGGTGCCAGTTCATTTTAGTTTGGAGAATTGGAACTTAGTTCTGAATAGAAGGGAGGGAGGGATGAACCCCTCTGGATGGATTCCTCATACCCAGTGCTGTTCTAAATGCTTACTGCTCCAAGAAACACTCCCTGTCTCCACTGTAGCTGCCTCAGGTTGCCTGAGGAACATCAAGGTTTAAAATGCCAATTAGTTTTGTTATGTTAATTATAGCCTGAGAGGTTTTTGGTGCAGGAACCCTGTGAGAGAGGATGGAGGCTGCTGTGGTTTGGTGGGGAAAGCTGCTGGTGCCTCAGTGCAGCAGCAGGAAGCAGTGTTGGAGCAGGGGTTCCTGGAGAGTTGTGGTGCAGCAGGGAGGGCTTTGGCTGCATGGTGCTGGACAAGCATGACAGGAGCAGGTCTGGCAGTGGCATCTCTGACTTCTGCCTGTTCTCCTGCATCCATAATTTGGTTGACTGAGCTCTTGGGAAATTTGCATTCCTGATTTTCCCTGTTCTTGGAACAATAAAGCCCAAGAGAATGGTTTATGTCATCCAAGGTGCCTGAATCAGTGTTCCCAGAGCTCTCTCTGGAGCAGTGCCTCTTACATGGGATTTCTTTGCTGTTGGAGGGCAGGACATCAATAAAACCTTCAAATGAAGGCTAGTTATTAGATTTGTCATGCATGGCACTTCAGGAATGTCTGCACTTCACTGCCACTGTTCGTCATGTGGTCTGGCCTGAGGACATCTGCAGGTGGCAAAGCAGAACATGGATCATGGATTAACAGATGCTGAAGGTCTCAGGTGGGACAAATGGTACAAAGGAGTATGATCAAGTGTAGGAAACACNAGAGGAAAGAGCCTCAGGTTGTGCCAGGGGAGGTTTAGGTTGGACACGAGGAACAATTTCTTCCTGGAAAGGGTTGTCAAGCTGGCCAAGGCTGCCCAGTCACCATCCCTGGAGGGGTTTCCAAGCCCTGGAGCTGTGTTGCTGAGGGCCATGGTTCAGTGGTGACCTGGCAGTGTTGGGTTAATGGTTGGACTCCATGATCTGAAAGGTGTTTGGCAACATAAACCATTCTGTGATTCTGTGAAAGCCAGATCCAGGCTGATGCTGAGCGGCTCTCTGTAGTGGGTGGTGTGAGAAGGGAGGAGTCACTGAAGAGGCAGGAGAGCAGATCTCTTCTCCTGAAGCAGCTCCAATCTGCCCTGCTTTCAGACCCAGGAAGAAGAGAGCTGTGTTTAATACTCAGGGGAGGCTGGGGGTGAATGCAGGGAGGGTAAGGCAGGGGGGGCTCACAGTGGGGTGATGACATGCTGACCTGGGGGCAGAGGCTGGGGAGGTGTTGGGGTAGATGGGCTGCACTGGTATCTTCCCTCCAGCCCCCCAGAAAACTGTGGTACAGAGAAGGCAGCACTGGCCTTTCTGCCCCCCCTGCCTCCTGGGGAGCATTTCCTCCCCAGATGTCAGTGACATTTGGGAGACTTCAGTAAAACTGTCAAACAGAAGAAGAAAAGGGAAGAAAGTCAGTGACCTTTTAACTCTGTGTGGTTTTCCCAGCCCCAGCCCTTGCAACCTGCTTCTAAAGAGCATTTCTCCTCAGTTTTCTGGTGCAGTGGGGAAGGGCCTGGCTGCCAGAAGAGCAGATGTTGTCCTGTGGACACAAAGCACAGGCAGATGCTGTGAGCTGACAAACCTTCCACTCCCCACTCAAGTGGACTCTCTCTGACCAGCCTCCCTTCTCCAGGTGGGTGGTGGGGTGTTGTTTTTGGTCATTTATTGCTGTCCTTTTAAAACCATGCTCTGGAATTCAGCTGTGTCTCTAATGGGGATGATACAGTTGTACTCCAGAGTGACTGCCAGCCATCTGTCAACAACAAAAGCTAAATTCTGGGTAATAAAAGCCACAAAAAGATGGATATTTCACATTAAAGGGAGAGCTGGAAAAAAAAGCAATTTTGTTTATGGGCAAACCTGTGTCTGGCCCATTTTTCATGTCATATAAAGATGGAAATCTCACCTTATGGCTATAGATTACTGCTATATTTCACTCTCTGTAATTGTGGGCAGATCTGCATGTGCTTCTACCTGAAGAGAAACACTTCCCCATGTATGGTTGATGAGTCCCTTCCATCACATGTGGTGCTGTGAGTCCCTCTGAACAGGTTTTGGCTGCTTCCCCAAGGTGCTGTGTTTCCCATTCCCTGCCCTTAGCCTGCCTGCTGAAACATATTCTTCTAGTGATTGGATTGATACCTGAAACTTGGTTTTGGTCCTTTCAGCTTATTTCAAAACAGTTCTGGGTACCTGCAGGTCCAAAGGGGGATGGAGGTTGGGAAGGAAGTGGCTTGGTTGGGCAGGGACAGAGGCAGGAGGAGGTGTCTTTACCTTACATCAGAAGCACTGAAGAAAAAGCTGTGAGGTTCTAGGAATTGTGGTTGCTCACAAAGCCCCATTCAAATCACCATTATTATCACAGGTGATCAACAGAACTCCTGACCCACCACAAAATATGTCTTGGATCAGCACTAGTGTGGCAGCAGGACTAGAGCAGGGATTGGCCTCCGGCACTGGGGAGGCCACAGCTCCAATCCTGGGCTCAGGTTTGGGCTCCTCACTCCAAGAAGGACACTGAGGTGCTGGAGTGTGGCCAGAGAAGGGCAAGGAAGGTAGGGAAGGGTCTAGAGCACAAGTGTTGTGAGGAGCAGCTGAGGGAACTGGGCTTGGTTAGGCTGGAGAAGAGGAGGCTCAGGGGAGACCTTCTGGCTCTCTGCAGCTCCCTGAGAGAAGGCTGGACAGGTGGGGTTGGGCTCTTCTCCCAAGGAACAAGTGATAGGAGAAGAGGAAACAGCCTCAGGTTGCACCAGGGGAGGTTTAGGTTGGAGATGAGGAGACCCTGCTCCTCCCTGGGCACCTTCTTCCTGGGAGCACTCCTGTGCTGGTGCATGGAGCATTGACCTAGCTGAGGCTGTCAGGCTCTGACAGAGGCTGAGAGGCAATGCAAATCGCATGTCTGTGCCTCTCTCTTTCTCCCCAAGTGGTTTGCTCCCTGTGTGCTGTACATGGATTTGATTTGGCTCACTTGATCACAGAGGAAGCTCCCAAGGGAGTTCAGAATCCCACCAGAGCAGCCAGGGGAACGTGAGGTGCAGAGTAAATATTCCCACTTCTAAATCTGGAAGAAAAAGGCTGAGCTGCAGGAAGGGAGGTTTCCAAATACTGATTTCTGTGATCTCTCACTGGAGCTGGGGAGAGGCAGGGAGGAGGCTGCAGGCTGCTCCTGTGCTTTGCATCCTAATTGCAGCTGGTCTGGCCCTTACTCCTCTGAATCTCTTGGCTGCAGATGTGTGCTGTGGATCTTGGTGTAGGCAGCAGCTCTCTAGCTGCCATCTAGACCTGATCACAACATCTCTTGTGCTCAGAAAACAACCTTTTCTAGGCAAACCAAGTCCTCTGTTCCCTGAAGGTGTAAAACACAAACCCATGGGGGGGCCCCAGGGTCTGGTAGGCAGCTTTTTGTCTTCTTTTCTCTCTTTCAACATGTTCTTCAGGCAAAGAAGCAGGGACCTGCAAAGGTGTCATGTTCCCATGGCTGCTGGTGTCCCTGCAGCCCCCATGCTGGCAGTGTGTCCTGTGTGGACTGGGGTTGTCCTGCCAACAAGCCCAGGTTTTGAGGGTGGTCCCTGAGTTTGCTGAGGGGGACAGAGCTGCTCTTGCTTTGTTCAGACACTGGTGACAGGACCTCCCAGTGAAGAAGTGCTTCCCAGCCAGTGTGGCCCCAGCCTGAGGTGGGAGTGGAGAACATTGAACTTACCTGCACCTGGATGTGCCTCCATCCCCTCAGGTAACTTACCAGCCTCAGGTCACCAGCTTGCTCTTTACCTGCTTCAGGAGGGAAGCTGGACTAGATGACCTCCAGAAGTCACTCTGCTGTATTAAAGCCATTTCACTGTTGACCTGAAGAACAGCAACTTGAATAGTTTCCATTCAATTAAAACATGGAGAACACTTAATGGGGAGAGATACTGTAGGCAGAGGAGTTCAGTGTTAATGTTTTATTCCAGTAATAACTGCTTCTTGTTAGGGAAATGGGTGGAAATAAGTCAGGAGGAGATGATTTTCTTGTGGTAGCTCTGCAATGGGTGACTCTGGGCAATGGCTGGTGCAGAGCAGCATGAGGCCAAGTGCTGCCATGCCAGACTTGAGTCTGACCAAAGCCTCATCAGAGGCAACTACAGGACAATTAACTCTACATGCTGCTGATAACTTCTTGTGGGAAGGGAGTGGATTAAGTACTTCAAGATGATCAGGACTGAGGGACAGGCTGACTGCATTAGCCACAGGTAGTTCAAGCAGTTACCAGCTGCCTCTTTGAAGGGATGGCTGAGGAGCAGGGTCCTGCCTGAAGGGCAAGTGCAGGAGAGGCATTAACTCAGTAGCCATGAGAGCTCAGATCATGGGATCAGACTGGTTTGGGTGGGAAGGGACCTTCCAAGGTCTTCCAGTCCAGCCCCCTGCAGCCAGCAGGGACATCCCCAACTAGAGCAGGTTGCTCACAGCCCCAAAAAACTGACCTGGGATGGTTCCAGGGATGGGACATCTCCCACCTCTCTGGGTAACCTGTACATTACTTTTTTTCCCACTTTAAGAGGAGATGGACCAGTCATGAGGAGCCCCAACTGTGGTGTGCAAATGGAGATAAACATCTGAGAGAGGAAGCAGTGCTGTGTTCTCAGTGGGTTGCAATGTGCTTCTCATGCTCTTCTGGCTCATATCAGACACAGCTGAGGTGGGGCCATATTTTCTCTTCTGCTTCTGACAGCTTTCTGTCACATGTGGGAAGATCTGCCAAGCATTTGTTTGGCTTGTCCAGGAAAATCAAACCTTGGATGCATGGAATGATCTCCACAATAAAAGATGCAGCTTTGTAGCACTGAGAATATTTGTCCTGAAGTAATGAAGAGAGAGGAGAATAACATANTCAGCAGCCCCAGGGCTCTCAGCCTTTCCTCCTGCCACAGATGCTGCAGTGCCCTCAGCATCTTCCTAGCCTCTGCTGGACTCTCTCCAGTAGCTCCTTGTCTCTCTGGAACTGGGGAGCCCAGAAGTGGATCCAGGACTCCAGGTGTGTTCTCCCAAGGAGAGAACAGAAGCAGAGAATGGCTACTGGGCTTGCTGAGGATGGTGCACTCCTGCTGAGTACAGTGGTGGAGGTTGCTCCAGCTGAGGACCATCCCTGACCACCACTCTCGCCAGCAGATTGTTGCTGTTATTTTGGAGTAATACTGATATCTTCCTGGGTTTCCTTACTGGTATAGTTGGATATACACCAGCCAGTGCTGCCTCTAATCCAAACAGAGGCTGCTCTGTGAATCTTTCACTGATGGAAAATTACCAGACCAAGCTCACCCAATGCCTCTGGAAATCTATGAACTTTAAATAACTTCCACTTGTGGGTGCAGGCCCTTTTTATTAGCAGAAAAAAGCAATTAATGCTCTTGGTCAACACCTCTAATTCACTGTTCCACATCCCATCTGTCACAGAGCCACTACAAGAGAGTTACTTGCATGAGCAGTGACATTTCATACATTTTAAATGTAATTTGGGGGAAATGTTTGCAAATTGCAGCTGCTGACATAATCAGAGGAGGTAAGACAATGCTCTCTGGGCCCTCCTCCTTCATCTTGCAGGTATGATGGATGCTGATATGATGCTCAGCTGTGTGCTAATCCTGGTCCCTGCTCCCCTGGGTTTGCCCAAATTCTTTAGAGATGACCTGGGTGAAAGCTGTGCTGGCCATTGAATGATCTCCCAAGCAGCTGAAGGAAGTGGCAGCACAGAGGCATGATGTGCAGGAGCCCAAAGACTCTCCAAACCCTAACACACTGAACCAAATTCTTCTGCCAGTACAGACCTGAGTGGGGCACTTCCAAATCCTAAAGGGAACTGTTCAAGAGGTTCTTGCTTCTAGGTACACAGGTCTGGGGTGAAGGTTGTGCTTTGGATTCATTTTGCTTTGCTTTGGGTTGGTTTTACTTTGATTTTAGTTTGTTTTGCTTTGCTTTTTGGTTCGTTTTGCTTTGTTTGTGCTTTGCTCTGGTTTGTTTGGGTTGGTTTGCAACATTTTCCCATGCACTCATGTTCTCTGTCTCTTTCCTGTCTCTTTGCTCTGCAGTTTCCATCCTGTTGGTCAAACAGAAGCAAGAGGAAGCAGCTCGTGGCATCCAACCTCTGAAGTGTCGTCAAAATGCTCAGCCAGGCTGGCACCATCCTCAGGGGACACCTGTGATGCCCATGTGCTTTTCTGCTGCTTGCCTGGTAGGTGAGAAGCTGCCCATGAGGCAGCAATGTGAGCTCCCAGCCCAGAAGCCAAACCTGTCCTGGGCTGCAGCCCCAGCAGCATGGCCAGCAGGGCAGGGAGGGGATTGTGCCTCTGCTCTGCTCTGGGGAGACCTCAGCTGCAGTGCTGGGGCCAGCTCTGGAGTCCTCAGCACAGCACAGACATGGAGCTGGGGGAGCAGGGCCAGAGGAGGCCACAGCAATGATGTGAGGGCTGGAAGCTCTCTGCTGTGAGGACAGGCAGAGAGAGTTGGGGTTGTTCAGCCTGGAGAAGAGAAGGCTCTAGGGAGACCTGACTGCAGCCTTGCAGGACTTAAAGGGCTGATAAGAAAGATGAGGAGAGACATTTTAAGAGGAGCTGTTGGGACAGGACATGAGGTGATGGTTTGAAACTAAAAGGGGAAATTTAGGATAGAGAGGAGAAATTCTTTTCCCTCTGAGGGTGGTGAGAGCCTGTGCCAGAGAGGTGGGAGATGTCCCATCCCTGGAACCATCCCAGGTCAGTTTTTTGGGGCTGTGAGCAACCTGCTCTAGTTGCAGATGTCCCTGCTGACTGCAGGGGGCTGGATGGATGTCTTTTAATGGTCTTCTCTCACCC
The DNA here is from genome assembly GCA_013399015.1 of Galbula dea. NCBI lineage: Eukaryota > Metazoa > Chordata > Aves > Piciformes > Galbulidae > Galbula > Galbula dea. The sequence goes on along the minus strand of VWZX01002551.1, from coordinate 148,958 downwards.
AAACCATTCTGTGATTATCTCCAGGAGCCAAGGACCTGTCTCAGCACCTGGTATCCCATGCACACACCACTGAGGAAAACAGATGGGAACTGTGCTCTCCAAATGGTTTGGAAAGTGTCACAGGAGAAGGTGAGGGCCCAGGTCTGGAGGGGCCAATTGGGGCTGGAGGAGCCAGATGAGCTCCCCTTGGCATGGGGAACAGGTGGTGCCTGTAGAGCTGGGTGTGCACAGTGACCCAGCACCCTCCCTTGTAATCTCAGCTTGCTTTTTTACCATCAGATAGCAGCATTGAGAGAAATCAGTGCCTGCAGCTCAGGAGATGTTGGCATTAGTTATGAACATTGGGTTAGCTGCTCAGATAAGAGAGGAGCTACCTCTGCCTGCCAAAAAGCCTTCTGCAGTGACTAGTGTCTCATAAAGGTCTGGGTGTACATCTCCAGATGACAGCTCAGGTTGTTGTTGTTGCTTGGTAAGGAGTTTCCCTCTTTGGATAAACCAGGAAACCACTTTTCTACTCTTAGTTTTCTTGTCCAGCAGTAGCAGCAGCAGCAGGTCTGGGTCAGAAGTGCAGGAGGAGAAGTTTTGTTGCAGCAAAAGAATGGGAGAGGTGAAAATGGCACTAGGGGCTGTGGAGAAAGGAAACCTCTGGAGCTGGAGCTGTTCTGGGGTGGGAGGTGGGGGCCACAGACAACCCCTCATCCTGGTGTGTGCAAGGAGGCTGCTTGGCTTGGAGATCCTGGGGCACCTAACCCTCAGCTCCTGGGGCTTGGGGATCCTGGGACACCCAACCCTCAGGTCCTGGGGCTTGGAGACCCTGAGACACCCAACCCTCAGCTCCTGGGGCAGCAATACAGGATGGGCTGTGGGTGAGCTCCAGGGACACCAGGAGTGAGTGGAAAGGACAAAAGGGAAATCTAGCAGTTGAGTGACTTGGCTTTGAAGCCAAACAGGGATTTTTTTGATTTATTTTTTACTCTTTGGTGGAATCTGGTTTGTTTAAGGAGGTTTTCAAAGCTATATTTGATGCCCTCAATTCTTCTCCTAATAGAAACCATCCAGCACACTTCAGATTTGGAAAACCACTCATTATAATAATATCCTGCAGTGCTTTTCTAATTAGTAGTCAATGTTGGTTCAGGACTGTAACTCTCATAGCAAGACTAAATCACATTTTGGCTATAGCTAAACATGTATTTAGTGAATTTTAAATTGTTATCTGCAGTGTCTTCTCCTTCCTGCAGCCAGTTCTCCACTAAATTAGAACTGGGATAGATATGGAGTGAGATCCAGCAGCAGCTGCAGCTCAGTTAACATTTGCATGTCCCTTGGGTCTTTTCCTTCACTAGGAATTATTTCTCAAAGCCTTTCAGAGCTGGAAATGTTAGAAAAAAGTAAAAGATGAGAAGAGAACATGTCCTTTGTGTGTTATGGGCTTTAATGCCCTCATTGTTCCATGGGTAGAACATCACACTGGCTCCCTACTGCCATAGGCAATGCTCAGTCCAAAAGAATCCAAAATCCCATATATCTAACCCACAAATCACTTCCTTTAATGTAAAATGTGGAAAATCTTGCAAGGTAAGAACATGTCTGGCATCCAAATCCTCATGGGGGATGATTCAGGCAGGAGGACAGACCTGGGTAGCAGGATCACAGATGTTCTCTCTCTGAAGCCCTCTGCCTTCCCAAAGGGAAGAGACAGGGAAGAAGGGAGAGAGACTGATGGCTTGGGAAAGGAAACTGAAACAGCTTGGATGGAAAGAAGAACAATGCAATGCCAGAGATCCAGAGAGATCCAAAGCAATCTCCAAGCCAAGGCCTGATGGCAAGGGCAGCACTGGCACCACTGATGCTGGGGCAGCACTGGGCAAGGCCCAGACTGGACTCAGGGCCAGAGGGCAACTGGAGTCAGGAGCTGGCTGCAGGAACACATGGCTGAGGCTGGAAGGCAGAATGGACAGAGTCGTCCTGGGACACTGGCCAGGGAAGGAGAGGCTTGAGCCTGGGGATCCCTCAGCTCTCTCCTGAAGATGCCAGCCATGGGCTGGAATCCCTTGGTGGGCAGTTGAGGGTCACTTCTTCTGTCCCCTCCTCCCCACAGCTGCCACCTCTGACTCCCTGCAGCCCAAGCTGGGGCAGAAGCTGCAGCAGTGCCCTTGCTCTGCAGAGGAGCAAGGCTAAGGCAGAGGCTTTGTGCAGCCCAAGCCTTGGCAGGAACTGTGCCCATGGAGTGTTGTCCCTGCTAGCAGCAGAGCCTGTGTGGGAGAAGCTGCTGGGAGCTGCAGCAAGTGCAGCCCTGAGAAGAGCCAGAGCTGAGAACTCCAATCCCAGAGCACAATCAGCTCTGCTCTGGCTCAGACCACATCAGCATTGCAGCTCACTGAACATCTGCAGGGTTTTCATAATGATGGGAGGAGGAGAGGTTGGAGCTGGAGCTGGGGACTTGACTTTGTGCAACTGAGCTGGCCAGAAGGAGGTAGCTGGCACAGGGAGGGAGGATTTGCTGTTGTTGCTTGGGTAGAGACAGTAAATATTTGTGGAACTGTAAGGCAGAAAATCCTCTGTTCATTGTTGGACTTGGACATGCATGGGTGGAACGTTGCAGAGCTGTTGACATCAGTCAGAGGAGTGACAGCTGGAATAACCTCCATCATTTCTCTGAGCCACTTGTGAAATCCCTGGGAGCCTGCAGATAACAACTGCTTCTTAATGGGGGAGAGATGAGAACTGGATAAATGGAATTAAGTATCCTGCATGGATATGTGACCACACAGGGACTGGAAGGAATACAGACAGAAAATGATCTGAGACATAAAAGAGCAATTCAGAGCTTCCTCTAGAGAGACATTTGCAGCAAGGTTTCATCCTGCTGCTCTGCAGGACCAAAGGGTCACCACTGCCACAGACTGGTAGGAGGATTTTCCACAGGGAAACTAATTATTCCTTGGATTTTCATAGTAGAAAAAATAAACCTTGCTCCTTAGTTTGGGTCACAAGGACTCTGTGACTTCTGGAAGTAATTTTGGTCTGATTGCTCAACTGTGAACCTAAGAGAAAGAGAAATCACAGAACGTTAGGAGCTGGAAGGGACCTCCAAAGATAGTCTAGTCCAACCCTCCTGCCAGAGCAGGGTTCTCTAGGCCACAAATCACTTGGTCTCCACCTGCTCCTAGGACAATCTGATGTCAGCTGTTCTGGAACAGGATTATTCCATAGGAAGTTGGATCAGCTTCAATTTGAATATGCATTTCCAAATAAAACCCCCCTGAAACAAAGCAAGTCAAGTCTCATTTTGGAAGGCAATCAGTAGAGAAATGGAGTCAGGATCAGTTCTCTGTGGTGACACCTTTGGAACATGACTTTTAGCAGTATTTTTTCCCTTTTCCAATGCACTCATTTTTACTGGAACAAAATTCTCCCAAACTAGCACTTCCCTGCTTGTAAACTTCTCAGTTGTCAACTAACCAACCAGGATTTGTATCTCCCAAATTAACACTTTCTCAGAGATGACTCTTGGAGGAATTTGTGTCTTTTTATCTTTCATTCTAATTAAGGATGAAAACAAACATTAAGATCTTTCAGAAACAGAGCCTTGTCCCCACCTGTGAGATCTCTATTGGCTGCTCAGTGCAGGACCTGAAATGATCCCTGGCCACCAGGGACCTTCATGGGGCACTTGCAATTAAGAGGAACTGATGATAAGGTTGATGCATTTCAACAACCAGGCTGGGAAGGTTATCAGGAAGACCAAAGGAAAAGATCAGACCATGACTGAAACCTGCAGATGGCAGAAACTGGTTCTGTGACAGATGCTTCCTAGGGGTTGTTAGTGGAGCTAAAGGTCTCTGGGTTTACTACATGACTGCAGCCCAGGTGAACAGGTTGGAGCCGGGTGGGGATTGGTCTCTTGTCCCAAGGAAAAAGTGACAAGACAAGAGGAAACAGCCTCAAGGAGTGCCAGGGGAGGTTTAGGTTGGACATAAGGAATGATTTCCTTCCTGAAAGAGTGGTTAAGCTTTGGCCCAGGCTGCCCAGGGCAGTGGTGGGGTCACCATCCCTGGAGGGGTTTCCAAGCCCTGGAGATGTGGTGCTGAGTGTCATGAGTTAGTGGGGACATGGCAGTGCTGGGTAACAGTTGGACTTGATGATCTGAAAGGTCTCTTCCAACCCAAATGATTCTGTGATTCTATGTTTTTATGGCTTCACAGTGCTTGGGTAGAAAACACTGCACCTGCAGCCCTCCCAGCTTCCTGAGAAACACAGCCACTTCTGCTGCCTTTGGAACAGCCATGGCCCTCTTGTTCCCCAGTGGTGTTCCAGATCCAGCAAATATCTGCAGTGAAATTCCCTGCCAGGCTGTCCCTCCTCTCAGGACAGCAGCTCTGGCAGGTGGTGGCACAGTGGGATGGGCACAGGCTCAGATCTTCAGTGCCTCCAGGCATTTCATCTGCTAAGGAAAGCTTGTTAACATGCAAAGATCTCAGGAAGGTGGCTGGCTGGGAAGTGAGCTGTGCATCAGCACATCATCTGAAGGTGGAGATGCCGGCATGGTCCTCCAGATAAACAAAGCCCTCAAGTGGTGGAACCTCCAGCAGACCCATTTCTGCCTGGCTGCTCTTCAGAGGTATTGAATGCCCTAGCAGACAAGTTGAACTGGTTTAGGTAGGTAAGTTGCATGTGGAGGGCTAGGGTGAGTCTAGAATCACACAGTGGGTTGGGTGGGATGGGACCTTCCAAGTTCATCTAGTCCAACCCCTGCAGTCAGCAGGGACATCTGCAACCAGAGCAGGTTGCTCCCAGCCCCAAACAACCTCACCTGGAATGGTCAGGGATCCAGAGATGGGACATCTCCCACCTGTCTGGGCCACCTGGGCCAGTGTCACAGCACCCTTAGTGTAGAACATTTCTTCCTTGTATCTAGTCTGAATCTTCCTCTTCTCATTTGTTAGTTTACCACTGATTTCTTTCCAGCCCAGAGGACCAAGAAGGGCACACTGACTTCCAGATGGAGGATCTGGTGGTCTGGGATCTGTGGTTGAATGGCTGCTTTCAGTTAAAGTATTGCCAGAGGTTTTCTTTGGGTCATTGCTAACATTTGAATGTTAAAATGAAGTTTTATTTCTCTTGAAATGGAAGAAATTGAACTTTCAGATGAAAAACTGTGTGGCTGCTCAAGGTGTGGGGAGAGAAACTGATCTTGGAAGGGAGTTTAAGGGATATGAGGTGTTGGAAATTAAAGTGGGATTATTAACTCCTCTGCTGTTGCTGTGAATAAAGCCCTGTATGTTTTCAGAGCTTCTCTAAGCCTGAAGCTTTCTTTTAAATTTCTTACTGTTCAGCAAAAGATAGCACAGAGGATTATAAATGCAGAAATCTTAATGATGTGAAGGAGAGTCCTGTTTGCTTACTGGTGTGTAAAAAGTTCATATTGAGGACTTATATCTTGGCCAGGTCTGGGTAGGTTTATTTTATATCATATTCTCCTACCAAAATTGTTTCCAGTTTTTCACTGTGGCATTGGGTTCTCTAATTTCAGATAGCACTGCCTGGGCTGGGTGCAATCTAGAAATGGTTACAGAATCCCAGCACGGTGGGGGCTGGAAGGGACCTCTGGGGATCATCCAGTCCAACCCCTGCTCCAGCAGGGGCACCCACAGCAGCTTGACCAGGATCACCTCCAGCTGGGCTTGGGAATCTCTCCACACAAGGAGACTCCACAGCCTCTCTGCGAAGCCTGGGCCAGAGCTCCAACACCCTCACAACAAACAAGCTTCTCCTTAGGTTTTCAGCTGCAACCTCCTGGGTTGGAGTTAGTGCCCAGTGCCCCTTGGGCTGTCCCTGGCACCACTGAGCAGAGTCTGGCCACAGCCTCTTGCCTTCTGTCCTTCAGCTCTTTCTGAGCCTTGAGCAGCTCCCCTGTGGGGCTGCTCTTCTCCAGGCTCAGCAGCCCCAGGGCTCTCAGCCTTTCCTCCTGCCAGAGCTGCTCCAGTGCCCTCAGCATCTTCCCAGCCTCCAATGGACTCTCTCCAGTAGTTCCTTGTCTCTCTGAAACTGGGGAGCCCACAGTTTCCACAGGCCCTGGACTACAGATATGGCCTCCCTAGGGCAGAGCAGAGGTGGAGGAGAACCTCCCTTGACCTACTGGTCACACTCTTCTCCATGCACCCCAGGAGACCATTGACTTTCTTGGCTACAAGGGCACATTGCTAGCTCATAGTGACCTTGTTGTCCACCAGCACTCCCAGGTTCTTCTCCACAGAGCTTCTTTTCAGCAGGTCAACCCCTACCTACCCTGTCCTGCTCCATGAGGTTATTCTTCACCAGGTGCAGGACTCTACAGCTTACTTTTGTTGAAGATCATGAGGTTCCTCACCCCCAGTTCTCAGCCTCTCCAGGTCTCAGTGGATGACAGCACAACCTGACACTGTCAGCCTCTCCTCCCATTCTGGTATCATCAGCAAAATGGCTGAGAGTCCAGTCTGTTTCTTTGTCCATGCCATTGATGAAGATGAAGAAAACCTGGAGGTTGTGTGTGTGTAATTTAAGCTGGCAGAATGGTGTGAGGCTGCTGCTCTGTCCATGGAAACCCTCTGGGGCTCAGGTCTTGGTCAGTCCAGGATCACAGGTCAGGAGTAGTGGGGGTTTCTGGTGGATAGCAACATCCCTCTTGCAGATTTGGCTAAGAGTTCTCATTCTTCTGGCTCAAGTCTTAGTCTCAAGCTGAGGGCTTGAGGTTAATCCTTGTTTCCAGCCTAAATGGCTTTGCTGAAGCAGAGCATTCTGAGCCAGCCTGGCACATCACCAGCACAGGGCCAAGACCTCCAGGTCTCTCTAGGAAAGCTGCCAGTGGAGAGAGCTTCTGCAGTGCTTTCCATGTAGGAGGAACCCTCCTGGGGCACAGTGGGGGTCTTCTGCTCCTTGGTTTTTAAAGACAAGGAGGAGTGGCACTCAGGAAACACTGACTGGATTGGGTTGGCTGAAAGGCTGCAGGGGCAGAACCTGGAATGTTCTTCCAAAATCAGCAGCTGCTGCAGAGGTGGGGACAAAGTCCTGTCAGTGCCAGCAGTGCTGGCTGATGGCTACAGGAGGAGATTCCTAAATCCCCAGAGTGCTCCCTGAGGCAGCCTTTAGAAACACCTTGGGATGCATTCACTGTCACCAATCCTGCTAAGTGCTTTCCTGGCTGCCTTCTATGAAAGGAAGAACAACAGTGGTCATTTTGCTGGGCTTTGCTGGTGGTTGGGGTCCCTTCTTTTAGCAGGTGAAGCTTTTCATTAGGCTGTTGGAGGAAAGGTGTGAAAAAGCTGTTATTTGCCAGCTGACCTGCTCTGTTGGGAGGACACAGGAGGTGAAGGTGAAATGAAAGGCAACAAAGTGCAGCCTGGATCCTTGTAGCTGCCTCTGCCACACACCAACTGTTCCACATCTGCCAGGGGCTGGGAAGGGTCTTGGTTTCATAGCCCCTGCTTTAACTGCAGGTCTGTGTTTCCAGCACAGGGCAGTTTGCTGCAGGTCTCCATCAGCACCATGAGAGCAGGGTTGGTGCTGCCTCTGCCTAGGCTGAGCTTTGCCCTTCTCCATTCCTCAGCAGATGTTGAAGGAAGAGTGTAAGGACCAGGATGGAAGACAGTGGTGCTTTGCTGGTAGACATTCCCACCCTTCATGTGTCTATAGACACCTTCTGGAGTCAGGTGTCATTTTTGTCTTTATAGGTTCTTAGAATGATTATGGCTGGAAAAGACCTCTGAGATCATCAAGTCCAACCATCATCTACCACCACTGTGTCACTAAACCAGGTCACAGACACAGCCCCTTATTTTTTGAACCCCTCCAGGGACACTGACTCCACCATTGCCCTGGGCAGCCTGGGCCAATGCCTCTTGATGGGTTACTCTTCCATGAATTCATCTAACTTCATTTTTAACTTAATTGTCTCTTTAACAATATAAGTGCCTATTGCCCAGCTCCTCTCTGACTAGCTTCTGCTCTGACATGCACCTCCTACAAGGGTACAGGCACATACACATGATTAATCTTCCCAGTGAGATGAGTTTCTTGGCATCCAGGGATTCTCCAGCACTGAGGCAAACCACATCAGCTGGAACTGGTCCAGTCCTCCTATGTGTCACAGATTCACAGAAAGGTTAAAGCTGGAAGGGATCTTTCAGGGTCATCTAGTCCAACCCCCTGCAGCCACCAGGGACATCTCCAACCAGAGCAGGTTGCTCCCAGCCCCAGACAACCTGAGCTGGGATGGTTCCAGGGGTGGGACATCTCCCACCTCTCTGGGCAACCTGGGACAATGTTTTACCAAGCTCCCTGTGAAAAATGTTCTCCTTCTGTCTAGTCTAAATCTCCCTGTTTTAGTTCAAAGCCATCACTTCTTATCCTGTCACAACAGACCTTGCTAAAAAGACTGTCTCCATCAAGAGGCATCTCCATCAATGTCAGTCACCTGTGCTTTTGGACAAGTCATCCTTTAGGAGACATGCTTGGGAGAGCAGAACATCTGGATGAGCAGAAGTAGCTCCCAAAGGAGAGGAACAAACAAAAAGGCTATTGAATTTATCTGGGTGTGGGTAGGGACAGAGCAGATGGACCTTCAGGAAGCATGTGGGGCACAGACAAGACCATAAGCACTCTGCTTGGGGCACACCAGGCTGGACCTTCTGCCAGTGCATGTCAGCACTTCTTGCTCCAGGGTGCACAGAACATTGGCTCCTGGATGCTGCTGTTTGCTCCCTCAGGGAAAGCTTTCAGGCAGGAGTTCAGCCTGCTCCAGAGCTGCCCCAGCAGGCTCCTCTGCACTGCTCACCTCAGTCTCAAGGGAGGGATGGCTGGGATAGGTTTCACATCACTCCTTCAGTCCCCTCCAGCAATGCTCTCTCACTACTCAACTGAAGAACAAAGAAAGTTTTGCTCAAGCCCCAAACCAGTAAGAGCTGGAAAGTCTCAGTGGGTTGTACCCCCCCGGGGATGGTGCCAGGGCAGCAGAGCTGCCACCAGTGCTCATGTCACTTCAGCCTGCATGGTTTGCTCTTTTCCCCTGAAGTCCATGACAAACTCCTAAGGTGCCCATTCTGAGAAGGTCACTGAGCTCAAAGCTCTGGGAGCCTGGTGGCCAGGTACTTCGATGGGGATGCTCAGCACCAGCTGACACTCTCCTCCCTTCCACCAAGTCTGGATGGCTAATTGTTTCCTAAATATTCCAGTTCATTGGGAAATCAGGTTGCCATGGCAACCATAATTCCTATGCCTTACGAATATCAGACACCTCTCCAATCAATTTGTTTTCCCTTGTTGCCATAGTGACAGACATTTTGTCAGAATTATTTAGGGAGAGAGAAATCCAGAGACCTTTGCAGAGAAGGAACTGCAGAGTGAGCCCTGCAGGGAGCCCAACTTCCATCTCTCATCTCCATCTCCATCTCCATCATCTCCTCCTGCCCTGTTCCAAACATCTCTCCCAGGTCTAGGCAACGTTTAGTTGGCTTGGATACAAACACCCCTTGCCCCCACCACCAGCTACTGCCCCATCTCCATCCTTTTCCCCTCCAAACTCAAGCACATTGTCCACTGCTAAGGGTCACCTGTCATCTGGCTACCAGCTTTGGGCCTCAGCTCTCTCCTGAAGATGCCAGCCATGGGCTGGAATTCCTTGGTGGGCAGTTGAGGGTCACCTCTCCTGTCCCCTCCTCCCCACAGCTGCCACCTCTGACTCCCTGCAGCCCAAGCTGGAGCAGTGCCCTTGCTCTGCAGAGGAGCAAGGCTAAGGCAGAGGCTTTGTGCAGCCCAAGCCTTGGCAGGAACTGTGCCCATGGAGTGTTGTCCCTGCTAGCAGCAGAGCCTGTGTGGGAGAAGCTGCTGGGAGCTGCAGCAAGTGCAGCCCTGAGAAGAGCCAGAGCTGAGAACTCCAATCCCTGAGCACCATCAGCTCTGCTCTGGCTCACACCAGGACAGAGGTAGTGCCTCTGTCTGTAACCCTGAGCTGCAGCACAGTGCTGCTGAAGTCAGAACTTCAGTCAGAGAGGAAAATCCTCTGGAGACAACCTTTTTCTTGCATGTTGAAGATAACCAGAAAATACAACCTGCTCCTCTTCCTTCTGAATAAACCCCAGGAGGCACTTAGAGGGGTTCACGAGAGCTGCCTGTGCTGCTCTACCTTCCCCTGCTGTCACAGCTTCACCTGCATGCCTGCCTCCACTTGGTGGTAGCATTTTCTCTGTCTTCTCTCCTGCCTTCCAGCGTTTGGAGCAGCTGTGGGTGTGTGCGAGGAGACCATTCTCTCCTGAGTGTGTGACTGAAGTTGCCTTCAGCATGTGTTTTTCCTCTGCCATGCAGTGATGTTGGTCACTCAGATCCTTCCTGGACTGGCTTTTCTGGCCCATACTTCTTAAAATGTGTAAAGGAGAAGAAAAGAAGAATCCTAAAGACATGGGAAATGTCACCTCATGGCCAGCTCTGCCTTGCCCTCAGGTGGTCTTGGTGTTCTGCACAGACTTGACTCTGGAGGGAGGGGACAGTGGAGAGCCAGCACTGTCTGCCCCAAAACTGGCCTAAGATCTGATCCAGGTCAGGGGAAACCTGCTGGCAGGGCTCTCTGGTGGTCTTCTCCAGGCAGGGGCAGTTTCAGATGGGGAAAGCATCCCCATGTCCTGTCCCTGGGAACTCTTCCCAGTTCTTTCTCTCCTGGTGAAGGCTGTTGGGGTGAAGGACTTGGAACCAGGAGTGATGACATAGTTTTGGTGAGCAGTTTGCCTCTGAGGGGGGAAGGACAAGCATCCATGCATCCAAAGGCACCTCTGCAGGAGCACCACAGGTGCTTGGAGAGCCTCATCCCTGGAGCAATGCCATCCCAGCCCACCCATGGCCCTGGTGGCATCAGAAGCTGCTGCTGGAGGGAGCTGCTGTCATCCCAGAGACAAACAGGGACTGAGGAGGATGGGAAGGGGATGTGTCCCACGGTGATGCTGCAGGAGGAAAGCCATCACCAGCTGGGCAGTGCTGTGCAAGGTTCTCCACAGACAGTGCAGCTTGCTCAGATGATGTCACTGCTGCCTTTCTTTTCTCTTGCAGCTATTAAACCCCCACAGGAATGCTCCACCCTGGCCGTGGGCTGTCCTTATTTTGCTCTTACTCTCTTTGGCTCTTATTAACCTCTTGTGGTCTGAGCAAAACCCAGGGTGAAGGGTGCTGAGGTTGATTGTGCCAAGGCTTTGGCTTCTGCTGCTCTGCTGCTAGCTCCTTTTCTGCAGAGAACTTTGCAGCACCACCTGCTGCAAATGAAATTGCTGTAAGATTAATTTTAGTCTTTATTTTTCTTAATTGAAGTGTGCCACTTATAAATAGCTTCTCTGAATGGTGTGTGCTGCTGTTCCCATCCCTGGCAGCAGCAGGCTTCCAACCACTGCCAGCTCCTGGTTATTAGAACACAGGAAAATTGGTTTGCAGAGTAAAAACTCTTGTTCTTTTTCTAAAGAACTGGTGGTCCCAGGAGCTGGCTGAGTTGGGGAAACAGGGAGAGAAAAGAACCTTTTTTCATCCTCTAATATCTCAAGGCAGCCTGGGTGGGAGTGAGAGGGTTTGTGGTGGGTTGTGCCATGGTTTGGAAACACCTCCTGTGACTGCTGGCACTCTGATGCAGAGTTTGGAGAGGAAACAGCAGAGAATTTAGCATGCATCTGTGTCAAACCAGTGCTGGCAGCTTCCTGCTGCTGGGCACTGCTAGCAGGGGCTTTGCTCAGAAATGCTGTGGTTAGAAATGTGCAGGCAGACTGGGACACTGCCCAGTGCTCCCACAGCCCTCTTCTGGACTGCTGCAGTCCATTGTGACAGACCATGGCATGGGCACTGGGCATCCTGTTTCCCCCCACTCCTAAAGGAGGGTATATTTAGCCTAGATGGAGGAGGAAGCTCCTCACTGCCAGTGGTGAGGCACTGGAACAGGTTGCCCTGATGAGCTCTGGATGCCCCATCCATGGAAGGGTTCAAGGTCAGGTTGGATGGGACTTTGAGCAAACTGCTCTAGTTACAGATGTCCCTACTGGCTGAAGGGAGTTGGACTAGACGATCTTTAAGGTCTCTTCGAGCCCAAAGCAGTCTGTGATTTTATGAGAAGGGCTCTCAGCTAAGGAAAGTCATCATTCTGCTTTATGAAATGCTGATAGCAGCTCCTCACTGCCTCTGAGAGCTGGAGAGCAGTGCTGTTTGGAAGGGTGCAGGGGACAGAGGTACACTCTGGTCAATGCTTATCCTTATCTAAAGGGTGGGGGCAAGAGGCTGGGGCCAGGTCAAGGGGCACTGGGCACACACTGGAAGCTAGGAGGTTGCAGCTGAGCAGGAGGAGAAGCTTGTTTGGTGTGAGGGTGTTGGAGGCCTGGCCCAGGCTTTGCAGAGAGGCTGTGGAGTCTCCTGGTGTGGAGAGATTGCAAGCCCAGCTGGAGGTGATCCTGATCAAGCTGCTGTGGGTGCCCCTGCTGGAGCAGGGGTTGGACTGGGTGATCCCCAGAGGTCCCTTCCAGCCCCCAACATGCTGGACTGTGTGGGGTTACATTGCCCACATCTCCCCTTCCTCACCTCCCAGAGTTGCTCTCCTGCCCATCACCTGGCAGAGGCTGAATGTCAGCCTGAAGTCAAGGCCATGGAGGCCTTGCCCCATAGCTGTCTCCTTTACTCAACCCTAACAGATCTTCTCATTTGCTTCAGGTTTGTTTCCCCCCAGGTGTTGTGCATGACTGAGGATGTCTGCCAGAACCTCCCAAGGGCTGGGATGGGAAGAATAAAAGGTCACCTTTCCTCCTGCTGCTCTGTCTTGTGGGGAAAAGGGATGTTTGAGCTGGAGGGAACCTGCTGGGTGCTGTCAGCTTTACAGAGCTCACCAGGAGACACTGCCTGAGAAAGCCAAAAGCTGAAGCAGCCTCATCTTGGTGCACACCAACAGGTAGCCAGGGTAAGTTGGGTGCTGAAGGCTTTGTGATGGCTTTATCATTGCAAGGGCTACCTGTTCTACTGCTGGGCACTGGAAATCATTATCTAGGATGAGAAATAAACCTCTTAACAGATTACTGCTGCAAAGTGCATGATACTTGGCTTTGTTGCACACAGCCAGCCTCAATCTCTGTCAAGAGTGGTGTAATTACTGTAATGAGCTTTTGGCAGGCTCTTTTTGGGAAGTGTGGTTCTTCTTATTCTTCTTTTGGGAAAGGAAACCAAATATGTGGCTCTGGGAAAGAAATGTCTTCTCCAAACCCCTTCCTCACTGCCTATGTGCACGCTGTGAAGGAGGAGAGGGCTTTGTGAGTGTCTTGTTCATGACAAGATTGTCTCCAAAAGTGATGTCTCAGACTGAAAGCAGCTTTTGGAGAAGTCAGCCTTGACAAGGCATCTGCTCCAACTGGCAGGGCTTGACAACCCTTTTTTTTGGGAAGAAAATATTCCCAACATCCAACCTGTGCCTTCCTTGGTGCCACTTCAGGCTGTTTCCTCTTGTCCTGCCTCTTCCTCCTTGGGAGGAGAGACCAACCCCTACCTTGCTGTAAGCTTCTTGTAGAGCCTCCAGCCTCTGTCTTCACGTCCTTCTTCTTGATCAGGAATGTTCACTCATAGGAAACTTAGTTTTGAGCCTCTCCATGGGGTCACACCCTCCCTTGACCCATCCAGGAGCCCTGACCTGTAGGATCCTGTTCCCAGGGCATGGCAAGGAAAGCTGGGACTGTACAGGAGAAGAACCCAAACAGGCTAGGTGTGACCATGATGAACCTCAGCCAGCACAAGCTCAAGTGCTCTCTTTGCGTTGCTGGTTTGCAGTGTGCTCTTCCCCCAGAGGGTTCTCAGGCATTGGCCCAAGCTGCCCAGGGCAGTGGTGGAGTCACCATCCCTGGAAGTGTCCAAAACTCATAGAGATGTGGTGCTTGGGGCTATGGTTCAGTGGTGAGCATGGGAGTGTTGGGTGGGTGGTTGCACTGGATCATCTCAGAGGCCTTTACCAACCAGAATGATTCCATGTTTCTGTGCAGACCCCATGGTGAGGTTGGGCTGCAGGGAGGACAAGAGGGATGAGAATCCAGCAGCATCCTCAGTCAGTGCTCAGGCTGGTTTCAGTAACCTTCACAAATAGGTGGATATATTTTTCTCCCCTGTCAGCTGATGAACTGATGATTTATGAATACATTTCAGTTATCTGACTGGCTCTGTGGCTCTCTAAGGTTGTGTTTTGGGTTTTTTTTTCCCCATAATAAAGAAGATTGGCAGAGAATAAAGAATGGATAAAGCCTTTCTAGCAGCTAATGTTATTTTTTTCTTCTCACTCTGCCAGCTCAGTTTTGATGGCAGTGAAAAGCACTGCTGCTGCAGTACAAAACTGATCCTGAGGGCAAGTTAGCTAGAGGAGAGCATGGAATGTGTATGGTACAGGAGCATCCCCTCCTGGAGTGGGTCACTCATGTGAGCCAGCACAGCCCCCTCACTACAGGGGTCTGGCATGTTCATGTGGGGTTTGAAATGATTAACAAGAGGACTGGTGGTTTTTAAGTTAAAATTGCTGCTTCTGGGACACTTGGACTGGAAAATGGAGTCAACTTCCAACCACTGCAGTTGGTGATGCTGTAGGTGGCCAGCAAGTCAAGGAGGGGATTGTGCCTCTGCTCTGCTCTGGGGAGACCTCAGTTGCAGTGCTGGGGCCAGCTCTGGAGTCCTCAGCACAGCACAGACATGGAGCTGGGGGAGCAGGGCCAGGGGAGGCCACAGAAATGATCTGAGGGCTGGGAGCTCTCTGCTGTGAGGCCAGGCTGAGAGAGTTGGGGTTGTTCAGCCTGGAGAAGAGAAGGCTCCAGGGAGATCTCACTGCAGCCTTGCAGGACTTAAAGGGCCTGGAAGAAAGCTGGGGACAGACTTGTTAGCAGGAGCTGTTGGGACAGGACAAGAGCTGATGGTGAGCATGTCCCCACAGTGCCCTGAGCAATGGCTGCAAGGAACCCGCTGCAGCTCTCACAGCTTGATGTTGGCCCTGCCTCACCTTGGGTGCTTAAAGGAACTTACAGAGCTCCTGTTTCAGCAGCAGACTTAGGAAATCTGCAGGTTCAGAATCACTCATCAGCACAAACCTCCAGAGGAGGAAAAAGTAGAGCCCAGAGAAGGATTTTGTTCACATTTTGCATGGGTTTTGTGCTCTGAGAACTTGAATTCTTGAACTTTCTGGTTTAAGTGAGTGCTTTGATTCACCTGAGGAAGAATAGCTCCAGCAGCTACATCTCAGGAATGCTTTCCAAGGTGTCTGTGTGTGGGAAATCCAACTCGACATCCCCTTCTTTGTACAACAGGCTTAAAAACAAAGCAGTTGCAGGCAACTCAGAGCTTAACAAGGGTCTGCAGAAAATGTATTTTTCTCCCTGCTGTCAGCTTTATTTACATCTTCAAAGCAATTGTTTTGCATTTAAGTCTGTTCTTCTAATAGCTGTTGGTGCTGCTGCCTCATGAGGAAAACCTCATTTCTGAGAGAAATCATTGCCCTACTCAGAACTGGGTGGAAAGACTCCACCTTTCTCAGGCTGGGTTAACCAGACTGCTCACCAAGATGCTGCAGCTGCTATCAGCATTCCAGTCATGCACACAGGGGGCTGGTTTCCCTGTGCTTCCTCAAAAATATTCCCTTCTGCAGCTCATGGCTCTTTCTGTTGAGCTCCATGTGTTGTGCAGATCTTCTGCCAGTCTCTCTACCTGCTCTGAAGGCACCACTGGTGGACTGAGAACAGGTTGGCAGTGCTGGTTCTCTGCAGGGATCTGCCTCTCTGCTGCTGGAGACCAGACCTTTAAACCTAAAGGTCCAAAGCACCTCTTTTGTGGCACCTAACCCAGGGTCCCCCCTGCAGCTGGACATGGTGATGTGGGGAGTCTATTCCCACCCTTCTTCTCCAGGCTGGGTCCTGTGCAGCTTTGGTAGCACTCATCTCTTCCACACTCTGGTGCCTGTGCAGGGTGATTTCATTGCATGGTGCCTGTGGTGGCTTGTTCTGGGGACAGCAAATCTTGAGGAGCCACTAGGAGCTCTTTTGCAGGTGGTGTCTCATGGAGCTTTGGTGGCACCCATGCTTTCCACACTCTGCTAAGGGTGGAATTTCTTTGTATGCTCCCTATGATGGCTTGTTCTGGGGGCAGCAATGGAAGGACAGCATCTCCCTGTGGACCAAGGCAGGATGCAGCCCATGCTAGGGGTACCAGTGCTGACAGGTGTCCTTCCAGAAGGAGGGCTGGTAGCAGGTCTGGTGACCACATCCCCAAAGCAGGATGCAGCTGGGGAGAGGTTTGAGTGGCCACTGCTCTGCTCTGCCAGGAAGGTGCCTATTGGGTGTCTGTTCTCCCTGGTGACCAGCAGCAGGACCCCAGGGAATGGCATGAAGCTGTACCAGGGGAGGGTTAGGCTGGATATTAGGAGAAGGTTCTTCCCCAGAGGGTGGTGGAGCATTGGAACAGGCTCCCTAGGGAAGCAGCCACAGCACCAAGCCTGTCAGAATTCCAGCAGCAGTTGAAGATTGCTCTTAGACACATGGGGTGACTTTGGGCTTGTCCTGTGCACAGACAGGAGTTGGACTGGCTGATCCTTGGGGTCCCTTCCTGCTTGGGACATTCCATGATTCTGTGAGAGGAGGTGTGAGGAAAGAAAAGGAGAGGGATAAAAAGGCAAAATGTGCTGCTCCTTGAAAGTGAGGCTGATTTGACTCCAGCCATGGCAGAGTGGTTTGCAGGCAGTGCTGGTGATGGAATTAAAGCCTTGAGTGCAGGGGAGCTGGTGAGCACCAGCAGGGCGGGTAGGTACCTCCACATCTCTGGCTTTTTGAGCTTATTGGTCCCTGAGGGACTCTCCAGAGCAAGAGAGGGGAAAGGATGCTTTCCTGAGCTGTGGGGAGGTCAGGAGCTGTGGCTGGATCACTTGGGAGCCTTTAAGCAGCACAGCCTGCTTGGGAAACATCTCATTTACTGGAGTTTACACCAACATGCAGGACACAAGGTCAAGTCCAACACCATGCTGGGGGCAGGGGAGAGGAGGCAGCACATCCCCAGCTCTGCGGGAGCTGTAAGCCATGCTGGTCATGGAGACCAGCATCACCAGAGCACTGGCTTGGTTTGCCCATTGCTCACAGAGGCAGCACTGACCTGTGGGCTGGTGAATGGTTCTGGAGATGGCTGGGGTTGCACCATGTAGGTGATGTCATCTTTGGTACTTGTGCTGACATGATTTGGCTGGTGCATGGTGCAGGGTCACCCCAGGCACTGGCAGGAGCAGGGTGCTGAGGGTGAGGGCAGGACAAGGTCAAGCAGCTCATCCCCTAGATGAGGGCTGTGGTGGTGGGAGCTGACAGTAGAGGAACTCTCTGCCTGAATGTCTCCAGGAGTTGTGGTGCATATGGATGAGGCTTGCCTGAGGGATGCCTGTGTAAATTCAAGCCATGATTTAGGCTTTCAGTGACCTCTATCTTCTTCCTTTTGTGGCCTCAGGAGCTTGAGGTGCATCTTCTCTAGGCACTGAAGCCCACTTCTTGCTCCTCCTCATCTCCTCTGCCAGCAGATTGAAGCCATGGATATTTCTCCTTTGTGGTCCCCACTTCTCCCACTGCCATTTAACCTCCTCTCACCCACACCCAAGGCACAGATCCTCAAGCCCAGGCACTTCATGGCTCACCTTTGCAGCTGGTGGAGCTGGGCTGGATGCCTGGTTTGTGACAGGGGCCTGAGCAATAATCTTCTGACACTGATGTATGCTCAGAGCAAGTTACAGAGACCCACAGTTCCAAAAGCCTGGTGGGTTTGTGTCTTTGTCCTTGGAGGAGCCCAGAAGATCTTCCTGAAGCTCTTGCTTCATGCCTTTGCTTGTGGCACTGCTTGTCCTTGGTGCTTACAGCAATACATGGGTACTGCAGAGGCAGCCTCTGAGCTCTCAGCTCCTCCTCTATGGATAGCTTGGAAACCTTGGCCCTCCATGTGTCTCTCAAGCTCTATTTTCTGATGTCTGTAATGGAACAATAATAGTTTTCATTTCTTTACCTCTCCTAATACAAACTCCTGCCTGGTTCTCCAAGCATCAGTAATATTGAAATGCTTTTTTCACCACACAGTTACCTTAATCACTGCACTCAGCTCATCCTCAGTAACCTACAGGAGAGAAATGGGCTCTCCAGCACATGGAAAGGTTAAGAAATAATGCTTGGTCACCTTTGCAGAGCAATTTGAGCTCTATCTATGAAATAATAAGTACCAGATGAGAGCTGTGCATTATTAAGCATCTCTTATCTCCAATTGACCTTTCCTGGTCAGTTTAACACCCAGGCAGGAGAGATGAGGACTTGCATTTTACACTGGCTTGGCCAGGTGCCTGTAGCATCCATTAGGATGTCCCAGCAGTGCCCATTACCTGCTCACACAGATCATTATGGTCCACTTTGGAGGCTGGGAATGAAAGCAAGGTGAAACCATGCTGGATGGGCTGCAGCTGATTGATGGTGTTAGAGTACAGAGGCACCAGGAGAGCCAAAGATCCAGGGTACAGCAGTGGACCCTGGCCAGGTGCTGGGGAGTTTGAAGGGAGAGGTTTTATTCACTTGGCTGTGTTGCCTGCAGGGTCACTGCCTCCTGGGCAGGCACAGCCTGGCATGGTGTGGTGGTGTGGTGGCAGCCCTTCTCTGCATGGCATCACTCTCCTGAGCACCACTGCTGCTCTTTGGAGTTCTGTGTCTCCTGAGGTTCACAAGCACCATCTCAGCTCATGGTTTCCTGGGTAGGGATGTGCCAGTCTCTGAGGTTACAGGCAGTGGCCAAGGGTGGCAGGTTGGCCTGGGGCAGGGCAATGTCCTGCTGCAGGGGCTCTGACCCATCTTCCTGACCAGCATTTCTCCTCTCTTTGCCCAGCCAACCTCCTGTGCTGGGGATGGAGCTCACTGCAGGGAAAAGTCCTTGATTTAGGTCAGTTTTTTTCCACCAGGGCCAGTTCTCTGACGTGTCATGCAGGGGGAAGCAAGGGGATGTAAATCACTCTGCTGCTGGTGACAGCCTTCACAAGCTGTCACTTTGGTGCCTGCTTGCACCCGAGTGCTCTGGTAGCTCCTGGGCCCATGCTGACCTTTCCCAAAGGCCAGCTCACTCTGACCTTTCCAGATGGAAACAAAAGTCACTCCACTTCCCCTTCTCTCCAGCCTGCTCACCACACCAGTGAGTGTTAAGGAAGGAGTAACTCAGTTTTAAGTCTCTTTATTCTGGTTTATGTTCACATGGGTTCCCATTTTGATTAGGATTCTATGTGCTCTTGAAATGAGGAGTCTGCAACAGGATTAATTCCATTAATTAACTAATTAATTTCATTAACACTGTATGTTAGGAAAAAAAAACCCAAACAATTCAACCATACTGTTGCTCAAAGTGAGAATGAAAAGGAGGTTGGTGGAATGGGGGCAGCTGCTCCAGGACTGCTCCCACCCAGATAAATGTACCACTGGAAGAAGGTTCTGGAAGAGGAGGGTGTGGAGCTGCTGTTGGCATGACAGTGAGAGGAGCTGTGGGGATGTTTCTAGTCCTGAAAGCAGACAGCCAAACAAGAAAGGACAATCCTACTTGTTTCATCTTCTGCCATGCCTGGTGTGCACCCTTTCTTGTTGGGTTGCTGCTCTTGCTGTTAAAGCAAGCTGAAGAGGGCAGAGGGAAGCAGAGGGACTGGGCTGTGGTGGGAAAGCCTCTGGGAAGACAGCTGGAGAAGCAGGGGCTGGAGGCCACCAGAGTCAGCTGGTTTTGATGTGCCTTAGCCAATGGTCCAAGAAAGGGCCAAGCTCCCTTAGAGCAGATGGAGGCATGTGTAGGAGAGACCATCTTTCTACACCTGGCTGGGGTGGTTAACCTTCCCTCTTCTCTTCTGGGGCTCTCTCATCTAATCTTTCATCTTGAAAGCCCTGTTCTGCCTGTGTGTAGGAGACATCTCAGCTACCTTCCACAACTGCATGTGGAGACACTCACATGCTTCTGGTGTACAAAAAGGCATGAAAAACATTGAACTGAAACAAAGAATTCCTGTCCATGAGCTTTACAACCATCTCCTCTCCTTTTGGTGGCCAGGAGGCATTCTCCAAGAAGAAGGCATCTTGCTCTGGGCCTCCTGTTTTCTGCCAGTGGAGGCATGATGCAAACCTCCCCCCACCCCCACCATCCACAGCTCATAGCTGCCTCTTGAGGATGGCCAGAAATGACAGGAGTCAACTGCTCTGCCTGCCCAGGCATCCAACCCTTGCTCCTAGGCAAACAGCTAACAGCTGGATTTGCACATCTGGGTGGCAAGATGTCCAAAAGATGTACGTAACTGGCCAGGGTATTTTGGGGCTCTTGGCATTTATAGACTGAGCTCTGCCCTGTATGTGCCCTGCTTCTTGTCTGAATGCTTGTGAGGAAGGAAAAGAGCTGTGGTGCTTGGAGAGCAATAAGCTGATTATCCAAATGAAGATGAATGCAGCTGGGATGAATGCAGTCACAGAATGATGTCTCTGAGGGTCTGGGCAGGTAATAATAACACATCTTGGTGGCTTTGCCTCTGCTTCTTGAGAAGGTGAAGGTTGGCTCCAGTGACTTGAGAAAAGGGTCTCAGATCCCCCAGTGCTTGATGTGAGAGGGCTTCAGGGCAGGGTTTCTGCAGCCTGCTTGGGAGCAATGTCACTTCAAATTCCTGTCTCTGAGAGCAGGGCTGATGGACAGAAGTGATGGTGCTCTGCTGTCTGCATGGCTGCTCCTAGGAAATCTGCAGGGAGGATGATGCATTAGTGGTTCAGGGACTTTGATCTGCCACGTCAGCATCTTGACAAGATGGAAACCTCTTCCATCCTTCAAAAAGACAGTGTGAGAGCTGTGCTACTTGCCTGTCTCTACTGCTTTGCCTTTCACTCAATAGCGTAGAACCCCAGCATGGTGNCCTTTAGCTCTTGCTGAGCCTTGATCAGCTCCCCTGTGGGGCTGCTCTTCTCCAGGCTCAGCAGCCCCAGGACTCTCAGCCTTTCCTCCTGCCACTGATGCTGCAGTGCCCTCAGCATCTTCCTAGCCTCTGCTGGACTCTCTCCAGTAGCTCCTTGTCTGTCATGACATATGGACTCTATATCTCTGCCTGAACTGGCCCCAAACTCTACAAGTTCTTTAATTTGTAATGGGCTTTGGTGATGTAAATAGTATTTATTTGGAACAGGAATGGCTGAGGGAAGAATTAATTGTTCTCCTGCTTCCATTCATTCCAGCTGTCCGGGGTAGGCATCCCACTCAGTGTCCCATAAATAAATAGGAGTTAAAATCTCATCACAATCTGGCTGTGCTGGGAACAGTCCTTCTGGCTATGCTATGCTCAAGGTGGAACTGCTGCAAGAAGCTGGTAATTTACCATTGCTACCCTAATGAAATATTTAATCAGATTAATCAATGTAACTTCATTAGTTAGCCTGCTCCTCAGACTTGAGATCTGGTGCCATGGCTTCCTTCATCCTTCTGCAATGTGCTGTGGAGAACTTGATTGATTTCTCTCCACCATCCCCTCTCTCATATCTGAGCTGCTACAGCTGGACTCTGAAATCTGTCGCTCGTTGATCAGCTCCAGGGGAGAGCTGCTTCCAGAGCTGGCTGGAGAGGAGCTGCTGTGTGATTAGACTGTAATCAAGGGCACTTCAGTTTCCCTTCAGAAAGTCCTAGATTGGTTGTTAGAACAAGTCCTGGCCATGAGAGCTGGCTGCTGAGTCCTCCAACGTCTCCCCTCGGCGTTTCCAGTCTCAGAGCTGGCTAACCTCAGCGAGGGCTGGAGAGAGCTGCAGGAGGACACCCTCACAGGATCCTAGTTCTGGTTGGAGAAGCCCTCTGAGATCATGCAGTCCAACATCCACCCAACCCTGCCATGCCCACCACTGAACCATGGCCCCAAGGAACACATCTCCACCGTTTTTCAGCACTTCCACTTTTTATGCATCCCCCCAGGGGTGGCCTGGGGCCCTGGTCCCTCCTGCTGGGATGGGCTGGGTTCCCCTGAGCCAGGTTCTCTGTCACTGCTCAGCAGGGACAGGTCTCCTGCCCCTTCTCCAGCTGCTTCCCACCTGCCTTGTGGGCACTTGCTGTCAGCAGTGTCTCATCCTTGAGGGGCAGAGCTGATCTCCTTGGTTAATTTTACTGCTGCATGTCAGAGGTAACCATGTGCAATCTACAGCTCCAGCTACTGCTTTCTTGGCAGCTAGTGAGGGGAAGTTTTTACTACATGTTATATTACAAGGCTACAAAGTCGTTGGTTTCCTCTGGCTGATCTCAAATGCACTTAAATCATGGATGGATGAATGTATTTCTCAAAGATAAGCCCAGAGCAAATGAATTGGATTTATTTTTAATGCTGACTTGTTTCTAATGCTCAGTGACACATGAACAAACGATTGCCATCAGTTGTCCTCTTTCTCTGCAGGATATTGCTTTGGGCAGGATAATATCAGTGCATTTAGTATTATAAATCATTCCTCTGCCTTGAGATTTCTTCTTTAAGGAAAAAGCCTTAGGTTCAGCCTCCAGAACACAGATCAAACCTTCCCTATTGTCATGGCACCACTGAAATCAACAGCAAAAGTCATGTCATTTGACTGATTCAAGGATGTTAAGGCACAGATGTGTCCCCAACTACTGGCCTTGCTGACTGCTGGGTGAAGGCAAGGTGAGGATTCTGATGGGTTCGAGGGGCTCCCAGAGCTTCCCCTGATCTCCTGGGGATAGCCACAGTGCACAGGACTAGAGCATTTCTGGGAGGAGGAAAGGCTGAGAGCCCTGGGGCTGCTGAGCCTGCAGAAGAGCAGCCCCACAGGGGACCTGATCAAGGCTCAGCAAGAGTTAAAGGACATGGGGCAAGAGGCTGGGGCCAGACTCTGCTCAGTGGTGCCCAGGGAAAGCCCAAGGGACACTGGGCATCAACTGGAAGCCAGGAGTTTGCACCTGAGCAGGAGGGGAAGCTTGTTTGTTGTGAGGGTGCTGGAGCCCTGGCCCAGGCTTTGCAGAGAGGCTGTGGAGTCTCCTTGTGTGGAGAGATTGCAAGCCCTGCTGGAGGTGACCCTGGGCAAGCTGCTGTGGGTGCCCCTGCTTTAGCAGGGGGTTGGACTGGATGATCCCCAGAGGTCCCTTCCAGCCCCTACCATGCTGGAATTGTGACCCTGTAATAATGTTTTCTGGTTTTCTTTTCCATTCCTTCCCTAGCATCTTAAAATACTGCTTTGGCTTTTGTGATGTCTGCTGAGCAGAGAGCTGCTGTTTTCTCAGAGCTCTCTCCTAATACACAATATTTTCCAGGGCAGGCTCTCATTTCTTTCTAAAGGAAAGCATTTTGCTCAGCTTGCATGTGTATGCCATAAAAAGATCATTCCCTTGTGCCATTGGGAGAGGAGAGCAAACTAGATTAAAATATACTGAAAGCAGCAGAGGAGTCTCTAGAGTGCATCTCCAGGTGCTGCTGGCAAATCAGTATGCTTTAGGACTGTGATCTGTCACTTATCTGGCCACATATTCCCTGGAAAATCAGAGCCCTCCCTGGAGGGAGCTGTATGCAGTTTTCCTGTGACCTGAGTGTGGTACCAGAGGAGGGGGGAGGTGGGATATAAAAGCACTGAAGTGCACTCTCAGCTCTGAGGCTCTGCCACATCAATTGGGGCATGCACTTCCCTGTGTCCTGATGGATGGAGCAGGGCTTGGTGCTTTCAGCCTCAGGATGACCAGATTCTGCCCTGCTCCCTGGGAAGCCCATGGACATGCAGTCACAGGATGGTTTGGGTTGGAAGGGAACATCAAGTTCACCCCATGTGCAATGGGAGGGGGCACCTTTCAGGACCAGGTTGCTCAAAGCCCCATCCAAGCTGGCCTTGAATGCTTCCAGGGATGGGGTGTCCACAGCCTCTCCAGGCACCAATCACCCACAGGGGCTGGATGTAGCATTTCCCTGAGCCTGGGATATTTTGGCACAGGAATGAAGAAATCCAGCACAGGAATGAGAGAATTCAGCACAGGCATCAGCTACTGGAGACATTTGCAGCCACAGCCAAGGTACTGTACACATTGCATATGTAGATGTGGTGCTGAGGGACATGGTGTAGTGGTGACCTGGCAGTGCTGGTTCATGGTTGGACTCCATGATCTTAAAGGTCTCTTCCAATGGAAGGGATTCTGTGATTCTCTTTACAGAAATCTGTCTTCCTTTTATTATTACCTGTCAGCAGATCACCTGGTTTTGGACACCCAGGCACATTGTGCCATATGTTGTTTTTCACAGTGTAATGATGTGAGGCACCTTAATGATGAAACACTGGCTCCCTTCCAGAAGGGAAAGCAACAGAAACTTCTTCTTCCTCACAGGAGTTGATGCAGACTGGGTGGCTGGGCTGACAGGAGGAAGCTCTGTGGTAATGAGCAGCTTCAGCTCAAAAGGCATGGGGCTGCTGTGAGAAATGCTGCTTAGGAAGAAGGAATCCTGGAGCTATGCCACACACTTTTGTCACCTCAGTGAAGAAGATGACTCTGGAGGGGCCCATGGACCCCTGTGGAGTGAGGGCATCCTGCTGGGCTGCTGGCCTGCATTTCCCTCCCTGCATCGAGGAGGGAGACAGTGTCCTGGTGTGAGCCAGAGCAGAGCTGGTTTTGCTCAGGGATTGGAGCTCTCAGCTCAGGCTCTTCTCAGGGCTGCACTTGCTGCAGCTCCCAGCAGCTTCTCCCACACAGGCTCTGCTGCTAGCAGGGACAACACTCCATGGGCACAGTTCCTGCCAAGGCTTGGGCTGCACAAAGCCTCTGCCTTAGCCTTGCTCNCTTGGCTTGGAGATTGCTTTGGGTCTCTCTGGATCTCTGGCATTGCATTTTTCTTCTTTCCATCCAAGCTGTGTCAGTGTCCTTTCCCAAGCCATCAGTCTCTCTCCCTTCTTCCCTGTCTCTTCCCTTTGGGAAGGCAGAGGGCTTCAGAGAGAGCATCTGGCCCTGCTCTGCTGCCCAGCCCTGCCCTGACCACTGACATGGGCACTGGGGCAGAGGTGCCCTTCCCCCTCCCCCTCTCCCAGCTGGACCCACAGGCTGTGTGATTTCCTATATATCATGGCAGAGAGCATTCTAATGGCTTTTTAAATACCCTCCAGAAGATATGTTGGAGATGTAAGGAGCTGTTACTGGAGAGCATTTCAAACCTCTCTGGTATTGTTTATGGCAGCCTCCTGTGAATTTGCAGCAAGATGATAACTCTTCTGGGAGAATCAATTATGCCAAGCAGTTTGTTACATCATTTTTCAGTGTATTAATTTTAATTTCAACAGAGGAAGAAAAGACATGGTGAAAGCATCTATCATTTTTGGAGTGAGGTGCTGTACAGTGGCCTCCTGGGACTGCTCCAGTTCTGTAGTCACTGCTATCAATAAAGAGGAAGGAGAAATTTGGGGTAATTTCCAAATATGAGGAGTTATTAAAAATTGGAGTGACCCAACAAGGGCTATTTTTGCAGCCCAGGGTTATTCTCTATGTTGGGGATGCAGCATCCATTTAGCTTTAACTGAGCATTAATTAATTACTTCTAATTAATGATTTGGGTGGACTTGCCCACACAGATATTTCAGCATCAGAGCACGAGGTCTCCTGGTTCACTGCTGCTTCATTTGCTGTAGCCAGGGTTGGGAAGTTCAGCTGCAATATATCATTGAAAGAGGTCTTCAAGTTCATGGTGTTACAGACTCTCTTAAAATGTGCAGTTGGCTTCAGCACTTGACTCTTCTGTCCTGCACAGCATAGTTACCAAGTTTCTCTGAGAATCTCTCCGCACAAGAGACTCCACAGCCTCTCTGCAAAGCCTGGGCTAGGCCTCCAACACCCTCACACCAAACAAGCTTCTCCTCCTGCTCAGCTGCAACCTCCTGGCTTCCAGTTGGTGCCCAGTGCCCCTTGGGCTGTCCCTGGGCACCACTGAGCAGAGGCTGGCCCCAGCTTCTTGCCCCTTGAGGCCCTTGAGCTCTTGCTGAGCCTTGAGCATCTCCCCTGTGGGGCTGCACTTCTCCAGGCTCAGCATACCCAGGGCTCTCAGCCTTTCCTCCTGCCACAGATGTTCCAGGTACAGCTGCAGTATAAAGATCAGAGGCAGGAGGAGATCCAGCAAGTTGAGGTAGGTTGTTTCCATGATTAATTATTCCTAATTATTGAGGACTAGGTGCATTAATCATGTTTTGTGCTGCCTGCTTTATTCCTGTGTTCACCATTATCTGCAGCAAGCCAGGATGTGGCTGTGGGAGCAGGACATTACTGTGGCACAGGGGAGCAGTGTCAGGTGGCACATGTCCCCTTCTCCCTGCTCCTCCTGCCTGGACTATCTTCTGTTCTAGGAGAGGGGATGAAGGGAGAGCCCAGCCCAGCATCATTGTGGAGGTGATGGGGAAACCAGGTACCAAACTTCTCAGAGGCTTCAGCCCTCCAAGAACAGGGGCAAACCTATGATGTGTGCAACCCATTAAATGTGGAAACACAGATGGTTGCATCTTCTCAAGATGTTTGTGCCACACACAAATAAACCACATATAATTCATATAAACCATGCATATTTAATAGAGAAGCATGACACATACCGATGGCACAAATATTGATGGGATATCATTTTATGTATTTATAAAATCTTCAGCCTAATGTTCAGTAATTGACTGATTTGGGGGTTTTTTTGCATAACTGCTTCTTGTGGTGCTTGCACTGCTCAAATGCAAAATTATTCAGGTTAATCAAAATTACAGCCATGTGTAGAGCATTGCAGAAGGTTCTGATGACACTGAATAACTATCAAATATAATGGCTGATGAAATTTCATTTAACAATGAACAGTGGTGCCCAGGAGAGAAAAATAACCTTCATTGTACAGCTGCAGTGATGAGCTCTGCCTAATGGTATGCAGAGAGGAGATCCTTCCTGCATGGAAAAATAAACCAGTGCCTGGGAGCCAACAGTGCTGGCACTTCTGTGGCACTAGGAATGATTGTGGTCACCACACCTCCAGGAGAAGTAAAACCTGGGCAGTGAGGAACAGCAGAGACAATCTTGGCTGTGGGTGGGATTTGAAGAGGGGCAGGACAGAGAGGAAGGACTGGGACAGGGATTGGCCTCCTGGACTGGGCACTGGGGAGGCCACACCTCAAACCCTGGGCTCAGGTTTGGGCTCCTCACTCCAAGAAGGACACTGAGGTGCTGGAGTGTGTCCAGAGAAGGGCAAGGAAGCTGGGGAAGAATTTCTTCATGGAAAGGGTTGTCAAGGCTTTGCCCAGGGCAATGGTGGAGTCACCATCCCTGGAGGGGTTTCCAAGCCCTGGAGATGTGTTGCTGAGGGCCATGGGTTAGTGGTGACCTGGCAGTGCTGGTTAACAGTTAGGCTTGATGATCTGAAAGGTCTCTTCCAATCCAAATGGTTCCATGATCCTGCTCTGTGGTTCCCTCATAGGTATTTCTCACACAGTGCTGAGCTAGAACACATCAGGTGTTGTGCAGAGCAATGCTTTGAAGGCAGTGAGAGAATGGACAGATTCCTGGACAACAAGTGCATTGGTGACCATCAGACCTGGATGTCTGGGTGCAGCTCCTGGCTCCCAAAATCTCTGCAGACCTCTGCCTGGGGCTTTAGATGTTATCCTGCTTCCCAGGGCCTCCCATGTTTATCCTGGTCATTAATCACCTGCTCCTGGCCCCCACCCCACCGGTTTGTTAAAGGTCTGGGGTTGTGAGGATGGTTCTGCTTTACTTCTCTTCTGGTTTATTTGTGTGGAAGCCTCAAAACCTGGCTTGGAGATGTTGGTTGTTGCTACTGGAGAAGGCTGTTGGAAGGCTTGTGGGATTGAACAGCAGTCAGGAGGCTGCTTTGCTCCTCTGCTCTTCTGGTCATACCCTGTCCTGGGCTCCAGGGTGGGATGTGCAACCATGAGATGTTGGTTGGGAGATGCTCTGAGACCCTCTCATGGGGACAGCTGTGAGTTGCTCAGACTCACCCACTGCAAGGCTCAGTTGGTGCTCTGGTGCTTAACATACAGATAAGGGAATTCATGAGTTATGAAGCACAGGAGAAGCTTGATGTTATGGAGCCCTTAAACCCACCACACTTGATAAAGGTTTGGTTGAGCTAAGTGATGTGGGACACTTGGTTACAGATCAGGTTCTGGTGAGCCAGGTCCTGCTGTTCCTGCATCCCATCACAGCTCTCTGCAGGTGCTAGCAGATGGTTTGTTACCTGGGTGACATTTAAAGCTTTGTATCTTTTAAACTGAGATCTCTCTAGTTCACAGGGACACAATGAATGAGTGTGGGAAGGGCATGAAGTACAACTGCAAACAGGTTGTGTCACAGTCATGGACACACCACTTGGCTTCTTCTTTATTTTCTGCTCCTGTTGCTTGCAGATGGGTGAAGCAATGAAGTCAAGAGTTACTGCCTTGCTGTGGACACTGATCTGTGACTGCACACTGGAAGTTTCTTAAAAGAATCCCAGAATCCCAGCATGGTGGGGGTTGGAAGAGACCTCTGGAGATCATCCAGTCCAACCCCTGCTAAAGCAGGGGCACTCACAGCAGCTTGCCCAGGGTCACCTCCAGCTGGGCTGGGAATCTCTCCACACAAGGAGACTCCACAGCCTCTCTGGGCAGCCTGGGCCAGGGCTCCAACACCCTCACAACAAACAACAACCTCCTCCTGCTCAGCTGCAACCTGCTGGCTTCCAGTTTGTGCCCAGTGCCCCTTGGGCTGTCCGTGGGCACCACTGAACAGAGTCTGGCCACAGCCTCTTGCCCCATGTCCTTTAACTCTTGCTGAGCCTTGATCAGGTCCCCTGTGGGGCTGCTCTTCTCCAGGCTAAGTAGCCCCAGGGCTCTCAGCCTTTCCTCCTGCCACAGATGCTCCAGTGCCCTCAGCATCTTCCTGGGCTCTGCTGGACTCTCTCCATTAGTTCCTTGTCTCTGGAACTGGGGAGCCCACAGTTGGATGCAAGACTCCAGATATGGCCTCAGTAGAGCAGAGTAGTAACCAAGAGGTGTTTAGCTCCAGGAATCCTTGGAGGATCAGCAGCACATTCCCCATGACTCACACATTGTCCTGTGCCAGCTCTGCAATGGGTGCAGCAAGATGGCAAAGATGGTTCAGCTCTCCTGCTGTGCATCTCTGCTCCTCTCTGCTCAGGAGAGCACAGCTGCTCCCTGGATCTGGGACTCTTCCCCCCACAGAGGAACATTTCTCCTCTCTGCATCTATTCAATCATCATGTGCTTTGATGGCTTTTTTATTTCTTAACCATTGTAAATAGCAGCAGATTTTTACAGTCTCGAATTTAGATCTCACCAGGTGGATAGCTTATTCCCAAGGGGAAATATTCCTGTTGGAAATTCAGGTTTTTATGCCACCATAAAACCTCTGGTGGCAGATGTAGGTGTTGGGGGTGTGTCTGGGTGAGGAACATCTTGATCTTCACGCCGGTTGCATCTGTGCTCTGCATGTTGCTCAAGGACACCATTGCTCATCTTCAGGTGCTTCAGTCATTTTCTTCTTGAGGTGATTATTCAATTCAATCACAAAATAGGAAGCCACAAGTCACTGTTCCCCAAGCCCCAGAGTCTAGTGAAGTCCCTCTGAAGGAGATGCTCTGACCTTCCCTGCCTCTTCTTGTAGCCCCAGTGGTGTTGCTGGAGCAGAGAAGTGAGGGGAGGCAGGAGTATCTCAGCTCTTGTCTTGTAGAGAAGAAGTTACTGCTGTCCCATGCTATGGTCCTTTCTCCCTCCAGGCAGGGCTGGCTGAGCACCTCAGAGCTCAGCAGGTCACCTTGTTGCTCACTCCTCCCCTCTAGGGCAAGAACATGCTTCCAGAAGTTTCCTTGCAGATGAACTGGCTTCAAGTGAAGGAGATGCCTTGAGGGGAAAAGAAGCTGGAGCAAAGCAAAGCACAGTCAAACTCCACAGCAAGCAGAGGAGGATGTTTTCCCCTAGGTGCTAATTTAGCAACCTTGGGCAGGTGAGGGGCATGTCCAGGTCTATTCTTCTTTCAGGTAAGGAGAGATAGGACAATAGGAAATGGCTTCAAGTTCTGCCAGAGGAGGCTAGATTAGATATTAGGAAGCATTTGTTCCCCAGGAGGGTTCTCAGACATTGGCCCAGGCTGCCCAGGGCAGTGGTGGAGTCCCCATCCCTGGAGGGGTTTCCAAGCCCTGGAGATGTGGTGCTGAGGGCCACGAGTGAGTAGTGCCCTGACAGTGTTGGGTGGATGATCTCAGAGGGCTTTTCCAACCAGAATGATTCTATGGTAATGCACTGCAATAGACTATACTATAAGATACTATTATATCTTTTCAGATACTATACAAATACATATTATATTTACATAAAATACCTTCTTCTTGGTGAGAAGAAATACACAGATGGAGAAAATGAGGCACACGCTAAAAAATCAATTTTCAAGACAAAGAAGCTTGGAGCAGATGATCCTTGAGGCCCCTTCCCAGCTGGAATCCTATGAAGCATAAATGTCTGTGTATTACAGATAAATGTCACCTCATATATATAATATTATTCATAGGCATTATTTATGTTTATCATTGATTACTATCATTTCTGTTTATTGTTTGTATCCATCATTCCTGCATGGTGTCAAATGCCATGGTGTATTATTGACACTGGTTATTTTATAACATTTAATATCTATTATTTCCATGTAGGTTTTTATTCTCCTATAAAGATTTGAACTTCAGCTCAGTGCCAGCTGCTGGTTTGCTGGGTTGATGTTGCAGTCCCCATCCCACCCTGCCCTTGGTTGGGGTGGGCAGTGCTGGGACTGGACCAGACCCAACCCTATAGGAGATGACACCACCAACCCCTAGGCAGCCTCTCTCCTAAGCTCTTCCAGTCCCTCACAAGTCTTCAGACAGGTTTCCCCCACAAGTTCCATGGATTTGGGAGCTTTATGGTGGATGAGAGTTAGTAAGTGACAGTAAGTCTGACTGGTGGTTGGTGATGGACTGCAAAGATCTGGCAGCAAGAGCTGGAAATGGAGCTAAGAGCAAACCCAGGAGGTGATTACCTTCTCCTTGTCCCTCTCCATCACTCCCCATAGGCTGCTGAGCACTTCTGGATGGAGCTAAACTGCAGGAGTAAAATAAACTGAGCATTAAAATAAAGAATGACTAGAGCAAAGAGCAGGAGGAGGCAAAGCAAAGGCTTTCAGGTCTCTGCAGAACCCAGGCTGGAGAAACATAACAAGAGCAGATGACACCATCAGCTATTTTAACATAAAAGCCATAATGCTGGAAAACCATGGAAACAACATTAGGGAAGATAGAAACAGCTAGAAACATCTGCAGCAAAGGGGAGGGCACTGAGGTGTGTTGGTTGATATCTCTGGAACCCCTCTGCTGTGAGGCCAGGCTGAGAGAGTTGGGGTTGTTGAGCCTGGAGAAGAGAAGGCTCCAGGGAGATCTTACTGCAGCCTTTCTTGCAACCCCCTACTTAAAGCGCCTAGGAGAAAGAGGAGGAGGGACTTGGTAGCAGGAGCTGTTGGGACAGGACAAGGTCTGAGGGTTTGAAATTAAAAAAAAAAAGGACATTTAGACTAGTCAGAAGGAAGAATTTTTTCATCCTGAGGGTGGTGAGAGCCTGTCCCAGTTCACCCAGAGAAGTGGGAGATGTCCCATCCCTGGAACCATCCCAGCTCAGGTTGTCTGGGGCTGTGAGCAACCTGCTCTGGTTATAGGTGTCCCTGCTGGCTGCAGGGGGTTGGACTAGAAGCCCTTGGAAGATCCCTCCCAGCCCAAACCAGTCTGTGATTCTATTTTGAAAATAACAAGTTTTGGTAAACTTTATTGGAACTGGAATAAATTTGGGTTTAAAATAACCACCACACAGAGAGAGATTGACTGGTGTGCCTGTTGGAGATGCATGGCACCGGGTCGGGCTATCAAGTCCAAAGAACAGCAGTGAAGTTGGGGAAGGGTCTAGAACACAAGTGTGGTGAGGAGCAGCTGAGGGAACTGGGCTTGGTTAGCCTGGAGAAGAGGAGGCTCAGGGGAGACCTTCTCACTCTCTGCAGCTCCCTGAGAGGAGGCTGGAGCCAGGTGGGGCTTGGGCTCTTCTCCCAAGGAACAAGTGATAAGAGAAGAAGAAACAGCCTCATGTTGTGCCAGGGGAGGTTTGAGTTGGACATGATGAATAATTTCTTCCTGGAAAGGGTTGTGGAGCCTGGCCCAGGCTGCCCAGGGCAGTGGTGGAGTCACCATCCCTGGAGGGGTTTCCAAGCCCTGGAGATGTGGTGCTGAAGGCCATGGGTTAGTGGTGACCTGGCAGGGCTGGTTAACAGTTGGCCTTGAGGATCTTAAAGGTCTTCTCCAGCCTTAATGATTCCATGATTCTGTGGATCCCTTTGTTTGTGCCTGTGTACAAGGGAGCTGAGCTGTTCCCATTACCACACAACAGTGGAGCAGGAATATTGATGTGAATCTGTCAAAGAGGAAAAGAACTTGCAGAATGGAGACCCCGACACTAACAGCTACTCCTCTTGCTGAATGGCATTGAAATACCAAGCCCCAAAGCTTCCAAATATGGATGGCATTATTAAAATGGGACCTTTAATTTTGCATTAAGATCATTTTAAGGTTGGGAGTCAGGAATTTAATAATGCATGAGCTCCAGCCTGCCTGCTTTCCTGAAATGAGTTTACATTTTCCATTTGTACTTCTGCACTTAAGGTGTGATTTAACCTCTTGTCCAGAAGGGCTAAATGCTGCCAAGTGCCTGTTTGTGCTTAGCTGCAGCAATCCCTCTAAAGGAAACGTGCAGCTATTGGACTGATGAATAAGCCTGGTAGGTCATGAGGAAAACTAGGAAACAAATTGAGGAGATTGTTCCCAGCGGGAGCTGCAGTGAAGGGCAAGATGCAAATGCTCTCCTGTATAGACCCTGAGCTTTCATAGAACTGCCAGAGCAGAATCATGGGATGGTTTGGGTGGGAAGAAACCTTCCAAGGTCACCTAGTCCAACCCCCTGCAGTCAGCAGGGACATCCCCAACTAGAGCAGGTTGCTCACAGCCCCAGACAACCTGACCTGGGACAGTCCAGGGATGGGACATCTCCCACCTCTCTGGGTGACCTGGCACAGGCTTTCACCACCCTCAGGGTGAAAAAAAAATGTCTCCTCTATTCTAAATTTCCCCTTTCAGTTTCAAACCATCACCTCTTGTCCTGTCCCAACAGCTCCTGCTAACAAGTCTGTCCTCAGCTTTCTTCCAGGTCCTTTAAGTCCTGCAAAGCTGCAGTGAGGTCTCCCTGGAGCCTTCTCTCTCCCAGGCTGAACAACCCCAACTCTCTCAGCCTGGCCTCACAGCAGAGAGCTTCCAGCCCTCAGATCATTCCTGTGGCCTCCTCTGGCCCTGCTCCCCCAGGCCCATGTCTGTGCTGTGCTGAGGACTCCAGAGTTGGCTCCAGCACTGCAGCTGAGGTCTCCCTAAAGCAGAGCAAAGGGACAGAATCACCACATAAATGTATGTATGTATGTATGTATGTATGTATGTGTGTGTGTATGCTCACAGACCCTAGAACATGTGCAGCAGGACACTGTAGAGCAAATTGCCTTGACCTCAACCTGGGCTGCAGACTCTGATGAACCTTTGAACCTTAGCTAAGGTGCCAGCAGCTCTCCTTGCCCTTTTCACAGCTGTCACCAATTGCCAAGGCTATTTACTTTCTTCTGGGGGCCAGCAGTAGCCCCTGGAGCTGAGCAGTTAGTGACTTCAGCAGGGCTGCAGCAGCCTGAGCTGTGCTGGGAGCAGCAGGACCATTTCCTCCAGCTTCCTTTGTTGGTGTAAGTACAGCTTCAGCCTTGCTATGGTGCTTTGTGATGTGCAGCCTGTGGGGCAGCCCTGGCTCCAGTGTGCTGGGCTGTGGAAGGTGCTCTTAGCTCCTGCCCTTGGGGGGTGGGGGTGGTTCTGTGCTCTTCCAAGAGCTGTTGCTTTCTATTTTGAAACATCACACCTTGAAATCTTTGACAGCTTCTACCTGATGGATGGCTTTTAGGCTAGAGCTGAGATAATTTTCTTCCTCAGTCTAAGGTTTGTTCCTGTGCTGCTTTTGTTCTTCAGCTCAAGCAGCATTTCACCTCCTCAGTGTTTTCTCATTTCCCGGTAGCAATAATATCCTAAATATCACACAAAACCCAAATGATGTATATTAAGGAAAATATCTGTCTGCTCAGCCTTTCCCAAGCCCACTGGGGGATGAGGTGGTTGGGTAATTTGGGAGTTCACTTCCTGTTTGCCCAGGTGATGGTTGTCTGGGGGGCCCAGGGGCCAGCCTATTTGGGGGGGAAATGGCAGTTGTCTGTGTTTTCCTGTTGGATGTGGCCTTGGGACACTCAGCTGCTGTTGGAGGGGTTTTCATGGAATCATAGAGTGTTTTGGGTTGGAAAGGACTTTCAAGACCATCTAGTTCCAACTCTCCTGCTATAGGCAAGGACACTATCCAGTAGACCAGGCTACTCAGAGCCTATCCAACCTGACCTCATTAATTATGTTAATTCAAATATTGACCAGCAAAGCTCCAAAGGGTCCATGAAGTGCAATTACCTCTGTGAGACTTACACTTTCCAGTCACACCCTAGGGACCCTGCAGTGCACATGAGAGTTGTTGGAGGGGAGGTGGTGGTGGTGAGGTGACACCAAGTGGCTGTGTAGGAACATCTCACCATGGTCCATGGGGATGTGAGGCTCTATAGGTCTGCAGGATCAAAGACCTTCTGTGTCTCTACACAACAGAAACTCAGAGAGGAAATGGGTGAGCTCAGCTCCTCTTTCTCTCCTCGATGGCTTTGGTCATTCACTCCCAGTGTGAAATGCTCTGTCTGGGCAGGCAGAAGGAACCCGTCCTGCTCAGCAGAGGCTGCAGGACCTGGCTGAGAACAATTGCCCTTTGCAGGTCTCTCTCTGGTGTTTACTACATCACCTTGCAGGCATTAAATCAGCAGAATTACTGCAGTGTTCCAGCCAAAGTTGTGACTGGGGCCAAGAGTTAATTTTCAAGTTTGTTAGGGAACTGCTTAGCTCTGGGGCAGAGGAGGTTAGAAAAGGAATGAAAACAGAAACCCAGAACGTGGCTACCAGGAAAAATACCTTTTAAAAGCTGTTATGAAAGCATTCTGGCAAGGGTTTGGTAACAAACTCCCAATGGGCACAGGTGGATTGTTGTTTTCTTTTAAAACCTGTGAGAAAGGTGAAGGATTTGCTTTGAACAAACTTCATTCTTCCCCTGGTTCCCTCAGAAAGGGAACAGGATGGTGGGTTTTGTTGGCTGCAGGTGAATGCAAGAAGCAGAACGCTCTTGGTTTTGTCTAATATGGTCAAATAAAATAGATTTCAACTATTCTGCTCATGGAGACCTGCAAATCCATCCTGTGATGGGTGATGTCTCTATAGATGCACGAAGAGAAGGACATATGCAGATGGGGAAGCTGCCAGAGAAATGTTCTGGGGCTGAAAGCTGCTGCTTTGTTGTTGTTGTTGTTGTTGGTTTGCAGAATGTTTTGGAAACTGAAGCACCAGAGTCACATAGCACTGAGGAGGATCAAAGGACTCGTGTGTGCCTCCTATTTCCAGAGAACAAGGCAGCTGAGCTGCATGCAGGGTCTGGAGGAGAGGCTGGCTTGCCAAGCAGAGACAGCCAGGGAGGTTTGTTTTGATTTTAAATACAATGCTCTCTGGTTTCAGAGGTTGTCACTGGATAGATTTCAATTCCTAGCTTGTGTTTGGAGATGAGAAACACAGAAAGAGCTGTTGTACCAGGGAGCTTGATCTCCTGCAGAACCCTCCACACTTGCTGCCCTTTGGGCAGAAGTCTGCTTTCCCTGAGTCTCTTGGTTGGGTAGAGCTGGTACCAGTTCAGCTATTTACATATCAGAGGTTGGCATGAGCAGGGTGCATGTAGCTGTGGAGTCACAGACTAATTCTGCTTGGAAAAGACTTTCAAGATCATTCAGTCTGACCATCCAGCCAACTCTACCATGCTCACCAATTAACCATGGCCACAGCCACCACATATCCATGATTTCTAAACCCTTCCATGGATGGTGACGCCATCACCTCCTTGGGCTTCTGGGCCAATGCCTGAGAACCCTCTGGAGGAAGAAATGCTGTTATTGTCCTCACATAGAGTAGTTGATGTCAATGTGATATGATGGAGACACTCTCCTTGTGATGGAGACCTTGGCACTAATCCATAGATATCTGCTCCCAGGACATTCCTTGCACTGATTCTGTCAGCTTTGATTTATCTACCCTATTTTATCAACCCTTCTCAGCTCCAGCCCAAAGTGATCTCTGAATCCCAGCATGGTAGGGGCTGGAAGGGACCTCTGGGGATCATCCAGTCCAACCCCTGCTAAAGCAGGGGCACCCACAGCAGCTTGCCCAGGGTCACCTCCAACTGGGCTTGCAATCTCTCCACACAAGGAGACTCCACAGCCTCTCTGCAAAGCCTGGGCCAGGCCTCCAACACCCTCACACCAAACAAGCTTCTCCTCCTGCTCAGCTGCAACCTCCTGGCTTCCAGCCTGTGCCCAGTGCCCCTTGGGCTGTCCCTGGGCACCACTGAGCAGAGTCTGGCCACAGCCTCTTGCCTTCTGTCCTTGAGCTCTTGCTGAGCCTTGATCAGCTCCCCTGTGGGGCTGCTCTTCTCCAGGCTCAGCAGCCCCAGGGCTCTCAGCCTTTCCTTCTGCCTCAGATGCTGCAGTGCCCTCAGCATCTTGGCAGCCCTAAGTTTCCCATCCTAAGTTCCTACCTGATGCAGGGGTAGAAGTTTCCAGTCTCCCTGCAGGTGGTCCAGTCTGTCTCTAACTCACCTCAGCTTGGTGGTAGAAACAACTGGAGAATTATAGAGAGGAGCAAATAGGAGCCTTCAAAAATTACATATATTATTCTGGGAGATATTTATGGAAGAGTTCTCTGAGGATCTGAATTTCATTAGGTGGCTGTGCTGTAGTTAATCTTAGCAAGCTGCATCTAATTTTGGGAACTACTGAGAAAAAAAATATAGGGGAAAAAAGCAAAAGAAGCTCTGGTAGAATTATAGAGCAGCATTAATAACAGGAGACAGAGAAATATTACAGAGCAGGAAAGGTCAGAATCATTTTTCCTGTTTAGTTTCTGGAGTGGTGGCATATGGCTGGCACCTAAGGAACCTGCTGGTGGGGTTTTCTTCTCCAGAGGTTTTTAGAGCATGGGGTTGTGTTTGCAGAAGGCAGTGTGAAGTCCTGAGATGATGCAGAGATCTGGCCAGGGTGTAACTTCTGACTGATGGGAATGGGGTGATTTTGGGGGAGGGTGTGGAGTTGTGCCATGCAGCTTCTGAGGAAAACCCAGAACTCTGCTTCCAAAGCTTTGAAGAGAAGATGATGTTCAACAGGAAGGAGGAGAGGAGAAGGGAAGGTGACATTTTGAATTTCACTGATGGTTCAGTTCTCTAAAAAACCAAAGTGAAACTTCATGTATAACCAAGGGAAAAACTGTTCACTTCCTGGAGGAAACCTGCTGAAAGGTTTTGTTTCACCTTAGATCTTCCTGGAAGTCCACTTTTAAGCACTGAAAGATAGATGAGCTGTGAAATGGTAATTCAGAGGAAATACTCCCCCTGATCCAAGGAGGAAGCATCCAACAAAGGCAGAAGGGCTGCATATATTTTACAGGCATAGATTTTCCAAGGATTTCTCTTCCTTACCGAAATGTTAACCCTTTAAACCCCTTACAAACCACTTAAATCATTATCAATATTCATCAGTTGGCAGTTCCATGCTTGCTGATTTGCATTTGGGGCTGCAGAAATGTAAATGTTCTCCTTTGAACTCGATTTAATGCCTTTCCCTTTGACAGTAAGATATCCACCATGTTTCCTCCTTTATCACTTCCAAATAGTTTTTCTCAGCAAACAGATCCCTGGAGTTCATTAATATTATCAAAGATGTGTGTGGGGATGGCAGAGATAATTTTAAAGCATGTGCAGAAAAAAACTCTGCTCTTCAAAGAATAATTAACTGCAGCTCTTGCTGGGTTCAGAGTTTATCAGCAATGTTAGGAGGAACTGGTTTAAAATATATATTTTTTAAAAGGATTGCAGCTTCATTATCAAAGCACTGATGACCTCCAACAAATTAAGCACTGCTCTGGTCCTCGGCAGGGGCTGCAGGGAGCTTTGCTGGAGGTGGAGGTCACAACTCTCACCACATTTGAGCTTTATGAAGTGGTTTTGAGCAGGGAGGTTTCCGTTCTGCTCTAGGTGTCACTTGGTCTTTCACACTCGTATGGCTTGAGGTCCTTCCCTCAGGCTGCAAAGCCCTGGGCATGGAGCCGGTGGCGGGACTGGCGAAGGTGAAGGTGGCCGGGGGCTGGCGGAGGTCCCCGGGTCCGGGGCGGGGGGAGGTCCCTGGAGCCGGGGCCAGGCAGGGGTCTCCGTTGCTGGTGATGGATTTTTGTTTCGGGGTGTTTGTTTTAACTGTGGGTCAAACACCATCAGCCAGAGCTGGAGAGGGGCAGCAGAAAGCTCTGCAGGGAAAGGGAAGCAGCCAGTGTGAGAGGCGGGGAGTTAGGGCAGCGTGGTGGGTGCTGGATCTCAGCGCGGTGGGGTTTGGAGTGTCCCTGCTGGCTGATGACCTTGAAAGGTTCCTTCCCACCCAAACTAGTCTGTGGTTCTCCTAAAACTGTAAAGTAGTGATGTCAGCAGTTGCTGGGGCAGTCTCCAGTGGTATCAGGCTGCTGCAGTTGCCCCTGCACTGAAGTGAGAGATGTTGAAGTGTGGGAAGTGTTCCACTGGCAGTGGCCCCTACACTGCACCGGGAAAAGCTAAGGAAAAATCAAGTGGAGTCCCCTTCTGGAGAGAGATTCCATGCCTAGCTGGAGGTGATCCTGGGCAAACTGCTGTGGGTGCCCCTGCTTTAGCAGGGGGTTGGACTGGATGATCCCCAGAGGTCCCTTCCCACCAGCAGCACCCTGGGATCCTGTGATCACTCCTGTTTTATAGCATCCTGCTCTAAAAGCCTCATAGCTGATAGGGATTTTGGAGAAAGCCCAGCAGTGTTGCATTGAAAACTTGTGTAGGTGAGGGTCAGAAAAACCCAAACAACTCGCCCATGGCAGTTAAAGATAGAAGATTTCAAGCCAGGATGAGATTTTCTCTACCAAATATAGTGAGCTGGGCTATTATTCTTTTAAAAGGGAACTTGGAAAAGCTTCCTCTTTAATTTGCAGTTCCACAGCCTTGTTCTAATGTCACCTGCTTCTATTATGAGCAGTCCAAACCTGTGTAAAGGTATCAATTATATCTGGAATTGCCATCAACACAGGAACTCTTCTCTTTGTTCCCTCCCCGAGCTTTAGATGCTTGGATGTGTCTCTGTGCTGTCTTACATACAATAGGCCACTCAATAAAGCAGCAACAATGCACCATTGTACTCTACTGCTAATATATTCCAATTCTCATTCTTTTCTGACACAATTCAATAGCATAAATGGGTAGGAGTAGATG
The DNA here is from genome assembly GCA_013399015.1 of Galbula dea. Taxonomy (NCBI): domain Eukaryota; kingdom Metazoa; phylum Chordata; class Aves; order Piciformes; family Galbulidae; genus Galbula; species Galbula dea. The sequence goes on along the minus strand of VWZX01002551.1, from coordinate 109,411 downwards.
TTAACTCTTGATGTGCATGAGATCCTGCAAGAGGAAAAGCTAAAACCAAGGGCTGGGGAAACACCAAAGAGATGAGGGCTGTAGCAGCCAGAGGTTTGGTTAGCTGAGGAGATCTGCTGACTGATTTGTAAGGCAAGGTAGACTCTTTAAGATTGGAAAAGACCTTTCAGATCAGGAAGTCCAGCTGTTAACCAGCACTGCCAGGTCACCACTAAACCATGACCCTCAGCACCACATCTCCAGGGCTTGGAAACCCCTCCAGGGATGGTGACTCCACCACTGCCCTGGGCAGCCTGGGCCAGGCCTTTACAACCCTTTCCAGGAAGAAATTGCTCCTCATGGCCAATCTAAACTTCCCTTGGCACAACTTGAGGCTGTTTTCTCTTGCCCTGTTGGCTGTTCCTTGGTAGAAGAGCCCAAGCCCCACCTGGCTCCAGCCTCCTTCCAGAGTTGCAGACAGTGGGAAGGTCTCCCCTGAGCCTCCCTTTCAGAAGGATGTGTTACCTTCATATCTCCTCTTCAGTAATTCTCCCCCTCCCTCTTCACACCTCTCAGGGAGGCTTCAGGCTAGACCAAACATACTTTCATCCCCCAAAATTATTGTAACTCATGAGTGTAGCTAATCTCTTTATTTTGGAAAGAAAAGCTCCTAAGAACCATGTCCTTGAGATGCAGAGCGTCCATCTCTCCCCTAGGAGTTACTGATCCCCTGACCCTTTCCCAGCAATGGGATTGCTGCATGGAATTAGTTTATTCCTAGTAAACCACAACATGCTGGCTGTGGTGCTCAGCAGAAAGAGCCCATGTTGTTATACAATTTACTGCTGCATATTTCTCCAGGTGAGCAGGTGGATAAAGGTGATTTGGTTACTTTTATCCTCTTGTTCTTGGGTGCTGGTGGTTCTGGGTTGCTTCCTGATCTAGTTACTGTTACCTACAATACCAAGCACTAAATGAAAGTGATTTTACAACTCAGAGGTAATTGGTATCTTCATGTAATCTTTGGGCTTGTCCTTGTCAAAAGTCAATGCAAGCACAGCTCTGAGCAGAGGAGGATGTCACTGATGTATCAGTAATGAATTAAATTAACCTTCACCAAATGAGCTGGTGGCAGGATGTCCATGAATTAGTGGCTTTCAGCTGGACCTGCTGCTCTACCTCACATGAACGGTTTCCTTGCTGCTGAGCTGACAATGAGTGTTGGCAGACAAGAAGACCCGGCTTTATTTCGAGTACACCATGAAATTCTCCATTAAAACTGCTTCCTAAAAACATAAATCACTGAAGGAAGTGGTTTATGAAAGGTGCTGAGGAGTGACTCTTGATTAGACCACCAGCAGTGGGCTTTGGCAGCGTAGTGAGAGCCAGAACCCAACCTGGCTCCAAGTAGCTCTGCTGAAGCCAATAAGATTATTTGCATGAGGAACAGCAGCAGGAGTAGCTTCTCTATTTGAGCAAGAAAAGTAATGTTAGCAGAATATTTAGTTTGTGATCATAGTTGACACAATCAATATTACATTCAGAGTATAAATGTTTAGCTTTTGCTATAATCAGCTCAAAACCAAAGTAGTGAAGTGTTGCTGGGAAGGGGAGAGGTGACTGTGGTCAGGTAAAGTACTTAGTTTTGTGCTAAGAGTACTTAATACTGACTTGACCTCCCAAGGTCACCTAGTCCAACCCCCTGCAGTCAGCAGGGACATCTGCAACTAGAGCAGGTTGCTCCCAGCCCCAGACATCCTGAGCTGGGATGGTTCCAGGGATGGGACATCTCCCACCTCTCTGGGAATCCTGGCACAGGATCTCACCACCCTCAGGGTGAAACAAATTTCCTCCTTCTCTCTAGTTTAAATCTCCTCTTCTAGTTTCAAGCCATCAGCCCTTGTCCTGTCACAACAGGTTCTCCTAACAGGTCTGTCCCCAGCTTTCTTCTAGGTCCCTTTAAGTCCTGCAAGGCTGCAGTGAGGTCTCCCTGGAGCCTTCCCTTCTCCAGGCTCAACAACCCCAGCTCTCTCAGCAGAGACCTTCCAGCCCTAAGCTTATTTCTGTGGCCTCCTCTGGCCCTGCTCCCCCAGCTCCATGTCTGTGCTGTGCTGAGGACTCCAGAGCTGGCCCCAGCACTGCAGCTGAGGTCTCCCCAGAGCAGAGCAGAGGCACCATCCCCTCCCTGCCCTGCTGGCCACTGAGGAGTGTTCCCAGCCTTGCTGGCTGATGGAGCAACAGCAATTACTTTTTCAAATAGTCCTTAAAGTATAATATAGTGTTTCTGCATCATTTCAGTCCCTGCTTTTGAACCACCAGCCAGAGCATTCCTCCTCTTATTGCAAGGACAAGCAAGACCTGAATCTCTGCTCCTGCATCCCTCAGGAGCAATAGCATCAGGATAAATCCAGGGAACTCGGCTTTTTTTCAGGTCACAGCCTGTTGAAGAAGGTTTTAAAACTAAAATTACAAGTCTTCAGGTTTTTTTCCTGCCTCCTCCCTAAGGCAAGGGGAGGCACTGAGTAGACTCATTGCTGCTCCTCACACGTGCACACAGGAGCAGAAGAGTCCCCTGGGAGTGCATCTCCTGGCAGCAGGTACCTGAGCTCTGAAGCAGAAATGTGGATGCCTCAAGTAATTGTTTCTTGGGCTTAATTTTGCTTTCTTTAGAAGAGACCAAGGAGAGAAGTGGTGATGATGTAGGAGGTTTGGATTGGATAGCTCAAGAATAAAGCTGAAGAATCATTAGGGAGAATTTGTCATTAGGGATCCACAGAAAAGGTAACTAAGGCAAATTCCACACTGGAAAACAAATAAACCACAAACAAAAAACCACAAGAGGAGATAGTCTGAGATGTGTAGAGCTATAGAGAGGGCTCCAAACAGAGAAGCTGAGGAGAAACAGCAATTAGCAAAGCCAGGGTGGGGTGGCATCAGCTGGTGGAGAGAGCAGGCTGGGTGGCAGTGGTGTGTCCATGCTGGATGCACAGAGACAAGTCCTGAGTCCCCACTGAGGTTCTCCTCCATGTGGCATTGCTCAGACAGTAGGATGTCCTCGTGGTTCCTCTCACCTTGTCCTCCCACCATGTCCCCAGAGAGCAGCTCTTCCTGCTCCCACCACTGCAGCAGCCCTGAGAACAGCAGGTGATATTTCATGGGGTGTTGCTCCTTGGGGTGGGAGCCACAGCCCTTTGGTGGCTCACAAGTGTCCCTGAAGAGCTTCATTTCCATGCACATGGATGTGTCACCAGAGGTGAGTGTCTGGGTGGGGAGCAGACCCCACAGCAGGCAGGGCAGGAGGAATGGGCTCTCTGCATGGGCTCCAGGAGCTTCTTGCCACCAAGCCCAAAGTTAAGCCTCACAGAAAGCTCTAGGTTCTGCAGAAGGACAAAAACATCTCCTATCTTGTGCTGGTGCTTTATGTGTCAGTGCTGAGCTGGGATGTCCAAACACTGACCATCTGTGAGCAGTTCTGTAGATCTCTGCAGCTTTGGGACATGAAAGCAGGAGGCAGCTGGGGACTGGGGGGAGTCATCCACAGAAAAGATGGGATGCAAGTGAAGGATAAGGTCCTAGAGGTGAATTCCTTCCATTTCTGATCTCTGGAAGGTCTGGAGAACATTTGCAAGTAAATATCAGGGGGTTTGGTGGTGCCTTGGTTCTGACTGCTCATAGGCTGCCTGGGCTGGAGGCAAATAGCTGTAAGTTACTTGTAGGTGATGATAGAACTTGTAAATAGCCCTGGGGCTGGGTCAGTTGGACAGATGGATGTGGACAAGACCATGAGATAAGCTTGCTTGAGAAATGTGGGTGTTTCAAGAGAGCCAAGTGCAGAGATGCCTCTTGAGCAACCAAAATAGTTGATATTTAGATGAGAGATGGAGGTCTGGAAGCCTGTGGGGTTCTAGCTGAGGCTTCCACATGACCTCTCAGTATGATGGTGAAAGAAGAAGGGTAGCCATGATGTATGTGGAGCAGGAGAAGGGGCTGGATGTGACTTTCAGATGAACTATTTCAGCCCAAAAGTAGTATGGACATGCCCCAAAATCTTTGTGTGGACAACCCCATGCATCTTCCTTCTGCTTGGAGCTTCAGACAATGAAATGTTATGGTAGATGCTCACCACTGGTGCACTGGGCTGGTGGCAACCCCATAGGAGAAATCTCCTGCCACCTTCTGCATTTGTTCCAGCAGGAATAAAGCTCTCCATTTAAATGAGGAATGGCAAGATCATGAATGCTTTGGTTTACCAAGCCAGCATGTCAGGCAGGAGAAAAAATAACCACTGAAAATTCAGCTAAGATTAGGGGGGAAAAAAGGAATTGAAATCTTTTGTGAGTGTAGTGTCAATAAACTGTTGGGAACACTTGGATATTTACCCACATGGCTCTATTAAGTGATGATTATTGCCAGCACACGTCCTCCTAGGCAGATGAAGGAGTGGATGCCATTAAAAACTTAACTCTAATTTCCAGTGTAATATTGTCATTAAATTTCTGTAAATTAAAATGAGGCTCCCTCAGGATTTCTCAGGAGATTGTGTGTCAGAGAGAAGACACAGCAGTGACGGAAGCCTTGCATCTGTTTAGTCAGGATCATCAGGCTCTTAAAGCTGGAGCACACTGCTATCATTCTGCAGGGCTCCTGCTTTTTATTACTCCCTAAAATATTTTATACTTTCTGTATGTAGTAAGAAATTCTGAAGATGATGAGGGGTAGAGATTAGGTGGAAGCATCTAGAGAAGAAAACCTTATTAATACTTTGATAACATGTTTAGTGGGTCCTAGCCTGTCTGGTGGTTTGTGTCCTGGGGCTCCTGGGGTCCATGATGTGGTCCAGGATGATGCTCAGAGATGATGATGGGGTTGGGCAAGGGCTTGGTCCTTTTCCCACCCCACCCTGGCCAGTGCAGCTTGAGCTGTCCCATCCCCCTGGGCAGTCTCTTCATGCCCAGTCTTTGCTCTGATCTTCATCTGGGGAGCAGAAGGGTCATGGGGAAGTACTCAGGACATTGCAGGGGTTTGAACAATGTATTTTAGGCTTTTAATGTTCTTTATTGCTGTGTCCATCCTGCTCCTCTTGGCATGGGAGAAAGTAGGGAGAAATGGCATCATCCAGTGGAGATCCCAGAATCCCAGCATGCTGGGGGTTGGCAGGGACCTCTGGGGATCATCCAGTCCAACCCCCTACTAAAGCAGGGGCACCCACAGCAGCTTGCCCAGGGTCACCTCCAGCTGGGCTTGCAATTTCTCCACACAAGGAGACTCCACAGCCTCTCTGCAAAGCCTGGGCCAGGCCTCCAACACTCTCACAACAAACAAGCTTCTCCTGCTCAGCTGCAGCCTCCAGGGTTGCAGTTTGTGCCCAGTGCCCCTTGGGCTGTCCCTGGGCACCACTGAGCAGAGTCTGGCCCCAGCCTCTTGCCTTCTGTCCTTGAGCTCTTGCTGAGCCTTGAGCAGCTCCTCTGTGGGGCTGCTCTTCTTGAGGCTAAGCAGCACCAGAGATAAAGTCCTTCTCCTCCTCAAAACCCTTAGCCTATAACTTTTGGTGCATTGTAGTCCCTTGACACTCCTCAGCCATCCTGCTGGGAACACTCTCTGCTAGCAGATGATTCCTTGTGTTGCATCAGGCTCCAAGCCAAAAGCCAAAGCTATGAGCACCCATGGGGGCAAATTCTGCCTCTCCCAGGACTGGTGAGCAGTGGGTTTGGAGCAAAGGCCTTGTGCCTGTCCTGGCTCTGGAGAATGGGGGAGATTTGTAGAGGAGACAGCTCAGGTTTTCCTGCTATGGCTGTTGGTTGATTCTCAAGGTCAAGCTGAGGTGGTGATGGTGATTCTCTCATAACCTCTGTGTACTTTATCATGCAATGTGGTGAGACAGAACTCACCCCAGGTTCCTGCTCCATAACCCATTGGGAATGCACCAGCCTGGAGCTGCAGACTTCTCCCAGATGTCTTCTGATTCTCTGCCTCTGCTGCTGGGAAGAATACAACCAGCACAACAGGGAGAATTAGTGTATTTTTATCTTTCCTGAGCACATTTTCTGTACTGATCTGTGAATGCATTGTCTGCCTTCAGCTGCAAAGAGCACACACATTAGAAGAAAAAGGCAAATTCATCTGTGTATAACTCATGTGAGTGCTGCCACTGACATGAAAAACCCAAGTTGTGCAGACCAGCACAGTTGGGCTGGTGTAAAATATTCCACTTCATCATCCACCAGAAAGTTGGCAAGGAATTAAGGAAACCCTGTCTTTCATCCACTTAGGGTCTAAATATTTCAGAGGGTTTCAAGCCCCTACCATCACAGCTTGGCTTACAGCTGGCCAAGCTGTGAAGAGGCATTGCCACTAGACAAAGTCTGGAGATAGAGTGTTTTAACCAGCAGGCTCCATCTCCTGGTGTTCTTCACTCAAACTCTTATCACTGGGAGCAGCTGGGAAGCAGTGTTAGACCCAAGCATCAACTTCATACACAGAGAGGAACCTTTGTCCTTGTAGCTCTGGCAGGAGCTGGTACCTGGGAGCTCAAAGTTGTGTAACTTTTGCATCTGAGTTGGTCCCTGAATGGAAGGATGGTCCTCTGCCCCTTCCCCTCTGCCCCTTCCCCTCTCCCCCTCTGCCCCATGGGACCACCAGGACAGAGGAGTTAGGTGGTTGTGCCCTTGTCTCATAGCATGGGAGTGCTCTCCAAACAGGGTCACCTGTGGGTAGCCTGGGAAGGCTCTTGTCATCTCTGAAGGGAGAGTGAGCTAACCACCAGTCCATCAGTGATGGATCCATTAGGGATGCATCAGTTAGTAAGGGCTTCAGTGACTGTGCTGTGTGGCTGGAAGGACACAAGGAAGACAGAGGTTCTGAGGGTGGGTGAAGGAGCTGTAAGGGGTTTATGAGAGAGAGGGCAGTTGAAGCATCCCAGCATGGAGGGCAAGGCTGTCCCCATAGCTTTGACCTGGGTAAGACCTGTGGGATGTCCCCAGGGGCTGTTGGGACCCCAGTGTGCAGAGAGCCCCACATAAGACACTCCAGGAGTAATTTGGATAGCTGCTTCATCACAGCTCGTGGTTCCTGTAGCATATTTGCATTTATTGCTTGGAAGAAATGTTCAGAATGCACATGCCTGCTGTGCAGTGAGCTCAAATGTACCCAAAAATACCCAACAGGCACGTGCTTAGCTGTGGTTACCCTCTCTGGCAAAGCTTGTGACATCTCTCTTATGACAGCTCCCTTCCAAGGGTGCAAGCCCATGATGGACAGTGTGAGATCTCACACTGAGGAACCAACAGAGTCATTCTCAGCAGGTGCAGGGGGTCCAGAGACCATTGCAGAAGCAAATGGATTTGACTGCATAGTAAAGAAGTTCACATCCACAGTGTGCATGAAAAAATGCATTCTTCTTGCATAGGAGACAGTGCAGCTTCTTGAAGGCAAGAATGAGGAAGGGTTTAACTGTTTTTCAGTGGTAGTTTTGGTTGTTTTTTTCTGGTGGAAGAAGTTAAAAATGGAAATGGAAGCTACTGCATGGTTTTCCCCAGTTATGAATGTTCAGGCTGTTTATGAGGCAAGATGACAACAAACTTCCTTTCCATTTAATGAGCTAAAGATAACTCTAATTGGTGCATGAGTCAATCCAGAGCCATTAAAACAAGGGTTTTGCACCTGCATTTTTCATGGTGTTCAGCATGGTGGCACTAATGTGGCTTTTCCTTGCATTTTATAGCTTGATGGGCACCAGTTTGCTAAGGCAGTTAGCTGCATTTTTAGTTTAAAATGAGTATCTGAGTTTTGTCCCTAGACACTAGAACTTGGAATTGCTTTTCTAAGTCCCACAGAATCCCTGGAAGCATCCTGGTTTGCTGCAGGAGAGTGGATCTGAGTCTGTGTATAAAGGATGTACTTCAGCAGTAGCTGAACTTAGCCTTAAAAATAGACTTCAATAAAGTTTTTACTCTTCATGTTTTTAACTAAGGTGAAGTGTTGAAACTCTTCCCACTTCAAACTTTATAACAGCTGTAAATGATGTGCTGGTAACAGAATGGAAAGGTCCTTATATGCCTGAGGGAAAGGATGCATGCAGGGAGAGCTTGGGGAGCTGGAGGAGTGAGACAGCGTCAACCTCATGAGGTTCCACCAGGCCAAGTGCAAGGTTATGCAGGTGGGTCGGGGCAATCCCTGCAATCAGTGCAGGCTGGGGATGAAGGGGTGGAGAGAGGGGTACTGCTGGGTGAGAAGCTGGCTATGAGGCAGCAATGTGAGCTCCCAGCCCAGAAGCCAACCCTGTCCTGGGCTGCAGCCCCAGCAGCATGGCCAGCAGGGCAGGGAGGGGATTGTGCCTCTGCTCTGCTCTGGGGAGACCTCAGCTGCAGGGCTGGGGCCAGCTCTGGAGTCCTCAGCACAGCACAGACATGGAGCTGGGGGAGCAGGGCCAGAGGAGGCCACAGGAATGATCTGAGGGCTGGAAGCTCTCTGCTGGTGAGGCCAGGCTGAGAGAGTTGGGGTTGTTCAGCCTGGAGAAGAGAAGGCTCCAGGGAGACCTTACTGCAGCATTGCAGTGCTTAAAGGGCTGAAAAGAAGTATAAGGAGAGACTTGTTAGCAGGAGCTGTTGGGACAGACCAAGGGCTGATGGTTTGAAACTAGAAGAGAAGATTTAGACTAGAGAGAAGGAAGAAATGTTCCACACTGAGGGTGGTGAGAGCCTGTGCCAGGTTGCCCAGAGAGGTGGGAGATGTCCCATCCCTGGAACCATCCCAGCTCAGGTTGTTTGAGGCTGTGAGCAACCTGCTCTAGTTGCAGATGTCTCTGCTGACTGCAGGGGGTTGGACTAGATGCCCTTGGGAGGTCCCTTCCAACCCAAACCATCTGATATTCTATGATTAAGATGTTTGGCTTGAAAGAAGAATAAGCTCTAGGTCATGCATGGGATCACCAGGAGTGGGATACTTGCTAAATAACTAATTCTTCACATTTATTCTTTGTTTTCCAGCTCTTCTTTGGGATATTGGACATCAAAGGGATGAGGTGGTGACTGCCCAGCAGGATGCTCTGGTCCTGGGAGAGCCTCAGCCAGGGTGGGATGTGACTGGAAAGGGAGCAGAGGGGGATCTGGTGGATCTTCTGCAGCAGCCCTGGCGAGCTGGCAGTGAGAGATGAGTTTGCAGAAAGCACTGCAAAGGGACTAATTAAGGTGAGCAATTTTCCTTTGTTTCCATTCCTCACAGCAGCCTAATTGGAAGGCAGAGGCGTTTTCACTTGGAGAAGGATTAATTTTAACTGATAAATGCTCTGGTCTCAGATCATTTTCTGTAGACTCTGCAGTGACATTATTCAGTGAGGAGATGGCTCAGGCTGCAGCCCAGCAAGGTTCTTACACGTGAGACTCAGACTCAACATCTGAGCAGCTCTGATGAATAAGAAATACTTATGCTAGCAGAAGCTTGAAGAGAAGCTTCTTGGCTCAGAGTTTTGCTCTTCTAAGCCTCAGTTAACTTCTCCAGAGCAGCCCAGGAAAGCAGAGTCCTTCCATAGGAAGTGCTAAGTAATATCACTAAGGGGGTGATGGTCCCAGCTGATGCAGAAGAGTTATTCAAATGCCGAGCTCCTGAATGTCCTTGCAGTGTCTCCTCTTAATAGGTCAAGGAATTACTTCTGGCCAGTGCCCTTAGACAGGTGGGGTGACTTTGGGGTTGTCCTGTGCATAGACAGGAGTTGGACTGGATGATCCCTGGGGGTCCCTTCCAGCTCAGGACCTTCTGTGATACTGTAATGAAGCAATGAAGGAAGCAGAGGTGTATAAAAGGAGCAGAGAGCCAATTCCATGCTGCACAAACTGGAAGTGCTGCATGTTTCTTGTGAGAACCAATACCTAACATGCTTAAAATTACCAGTCCAAGTGAGATGTCCATGGGAAGGTCTCTCCTGCAGTCTCCCCTCTAAGCACCACACATCACTTCAGATTGATTGGGCTGCAGGGGTGTGCTTGACAGAAGGGCACAGGGGTAATTTCTTGGGGCTAGCTAAGGATGCCAAATAAATCTATTGCTTCTTGACAATTATATCTTTACAAAAGCTTTGGAAACAACAGCTCAAAAGTGAAGTTATTGACAAGCTTTCTTATTAGAGAGAAGTCCTTTGGCAAGGCCACAAATGCAGCATTTCATGATGGATCTCTCAGAAGCAGCAGCTGTGGGAGGCCAGTTAGAAATAGCTTTTTATTGACAAACTTTTATTTGAGAGGAAATTCTTCTGACAGAGCCTTTGCTTGAGTCATTCTGTAGATCCATAAAACCAGATAGGAAATGCATGTGATTTTTATCTGAGTCAAACCACAAAGTAAACTGGCTTCAGTGCTTGTGCTGGTGGCATCTTAACATGGGGTCACAAAGGGGCCTCATTTGCAGGGCCTGGTGGATGTGTCACAGCATGGCAGGGGGTGGAAGGGACCTCTGGGGATCACCCAGTCCAACCCCCTGCTAAAGCAGAGGCACCCACAGCAGCTTGCCCAGGGTCACCTCCAGCTGGGCTTGCAATCTCTCCACACAAGGACACTCCACAGCCTCTCTGGGCAGCCCGGGCCAGGGCTCCAACACCCTCACACCAAACAAGCTTCTCCTCCTGCTCAGCTGCAACCTCCTGGGTTCCAGCCTGTGCCCAGTGCCCCTTGAGCTGTCTCTGGGCACCACTGAGCAGAATCTTGCCCCAGCCTCTTGTCTCTTGAGCTCTTGCTGGGCATTGAGCAGCTCCCCTGTGGGGCTGCTCTTCTCCAGGCTCAGCAGCCCCAGGGCTCTCAGCCTTTCCTCCTGCCACAGATGCTCCACTCTCCTCATCTTCATGAAGACACCCTGAGAAGTTCCACATGTCTGACAGCAACAGAGCCACAGGATGGATCAAACCAGTAGCAGAAACTCCTCATGTCCACACTGGTGCCAGAAGCTGTCCTTATGCCTTTCCCCACACGTGCCCCTGCTACCTGCTGGTGGTTGCTGTGGGCTCTGTGTGTCTGAGGCTGCAGCAGCTCCTGGGATATTAATACCTAGTAAAAGGAGATGGTGACTGGGAGAGAGAGCAGTGCTCATTAACAACTCCTAGGAGTAACACTACAAGCCAAAGGGGAAGTCCTTCCAAAGTTAAATATGAGATTAATTAAGGTGAGGTGTGATCTGGTGACACAGGAGAGGAAAAGGCTCTGATGTTACTGCATGTTCCCTGGTCATGACTCCCCCGTCCTGGGCTGTCAGGAAGGACAAATGTAGCTTAATTCCATTTGCTATTTAGGATGTCTATATATAAACCCAGGAATATAGGATGTGACCCTTGGGGGGGACCTTTATCCACTCCCCCTCTCTCTGCCCTACTTCTGGTAATTAGGTTTTCCAAGAGCAGCTTATTCATGAGACTCCTCTTGTAGTGAATGTCTCTGAATTCTGCAAGACTTATTTTTCTGGTGTGTTTTGTTCAAGGCATTCTTCAGCCTGAGCAGGTGGCTATTACCTGCCAGCAGTGTGGAAAATATAGTTCCTATATGTCAAATGCTTTCTACTTTCCTGTGCTTTGAACAGGACCTTGTTAGGGCTGAAGCCTTCTCACCATCCTCTGGGGACCTTCCCACACACTGACGTGGCATGGGATTGGATTATTCCCAGTGCCAGGGAAGTTTCTTCCTTGTCTTACAGCAACTTTGCAGGGGCTGAGCTGGAGAAACAAAGAGAGAGCAAACCTGCCCAGAGGTGCTGACAGAAATCACTGCCTCCAAGTTCTGTGGAAAACAATAATAATAAGAAAAAAAGAAAATAACCCCCCCCAAAATCAATTGAAAGCTGAAAGAAAAGCTGGCAGTGGTGAGCAGCAGCCAGCAGCTGGCCTGCAGGGTGAGGAATACTGAACCAACCTTCAAAGCAGCACTCAGAGAGGCTGTGAGCAAGAGCTGAGCTGTTGGAGTGATGGAAGGCTGAGGGGAAGAGCAGCCTCTGAGGAGCAAAGTGGGGAGAGGGAAGTCTGAGTTTTGAGCAGGAAGCAAGAAAAGGTCCTGGTGGGATGGGAACACCTCCCTGCAGAGGGAAACACAGCCAGCTACATGGGGGTGGATTGGTGAAAAGACTGGTTTCTAGCATGGAGAAGAGGAGGCTCAGGGGAGACCTCCTCACTCTCTACAACTCCCTGGAAGGAGGTTGGAGCCAGGTGGGGTTGGGCTCTGCTCCCAAGGAAAAAGTGACAGGACAAGAGGAAACAGCCTCAGGTTGTGCCAGGGGAGGTTCAGGTTGGCCATGAGGAACAGTTTCTTCCCCAAAAGGGTTGTCAAGGCCTGGCCCAGGCTGCCCAGGGCAGTGGTGGAGTCCCCATCCCTGGAGGGGTTTCCAAGCCCTGGAGATGTGGTGCTGAGGGACGTGGTTTGGTGCTGGTTAACAGTTGGACTTGATGATCTTAAGGGCCTTTTCTAACCTACATGACTCTGTGGTGTTGAAAAGCAGTCAGGAAGAGCCTTGCAAACATTGTGCTGGCCCAGGGTAGCTGCCATGGAGCAGGGTGAATGCCTTTTCAAAGCTGCTGTGGTACAGGATGACCTTGGTGGAAGTCTAGTGTCCCTGCCCATGGCAGGGGTGCTGGCATCAGGTGATCTTTAAGCTCCTTTCCAACCCTGTGATTCTCTGAGGTTGTGCCTGGCTGGGTCCTTGCAGTAGTTTGAGGTTGGATGGAGCAGTGTGACAGGGAGTGGGGACAGAGAACCAAAGGGAGACCTGCAGGAGCTGCTCCAACCAACCTATAGCAGAGCAGATTGTGTTGAAGTGCAGTGACAAGGTATCTGGAAAACAAAAAAGGAAAACAAACCCAGACCAACCAACCAAAACAAAACACCCAACCCAAACCCCCTCAAATACATAACAAGCCATGCCCATTTTCATCCCAGCATTTCTGTGGAGAGAAATCCCATGCTCAAATGGGAAAATCCTCTTCTAGTTTTGATCTCCTGACCAGTGTGAGATCTGGGACTGCTGTAGATGCTAAAGAGGATTAGGGAGGATACAAGGATTTAAAAAGAAGTAATAAAAGGTTTCATTTATTTCTCACTGTCACACACAGGCCACATTTTAGATGCAAATGAGCAATTGCTATCTGTTGAAGCGGGCAGAAGAGAAAAGCAGCTGTGATTTAGTCAGGAGCAGAATGAAGATCCCAGAACCCCAGCATGGATGGGGTTGGAAGGGACCTAACCCCTGCTAAAGCAGGGGCACCCACAGCAGCTTGCCCAGGGTCACCTCCAGCTGGCCTTGGAATATATCTACACTTGGCAAAACAAATGTGTGGTGCAGTTGTCCCTACATTAAAGCCTGAGAAGATGTCTCTGGGGTTAGGTCCTCCCTGCCTCCTGTCTTACCCCAGAGCTTGGGACAAGCTGGCAGCAGGCAGGTGGCAGCAGGACCCAGAGTTTGGCCCTTGGCTGAGGTGGATGGCATCAGCTTCACCACACTTTATAGAAAGCCCAAAGGCTTTTTAAAGTCATTTGGGTTGCTGCTTCAGTCAGGAATGTGTTAGATGGTTTGGAGGGACAACGCCAACCTCTAAAAGTGACTTTGGCACCAAGACCTGGAGTTGTGAGTCAGCTTGTAATCACCTGTAAAACCTCATCCTGAACTTCCCCATGTCACCTGGAAAGGTAAGAAGGGGAAATTCGTTTGAGGGAGAGACCTGAGCCCAGTTCCCAACCCCAGCATAAGGCATGCTGAGGGTGATGAGCTCCATGGAGAGCTGAGCTGGCACACAGCTCCCACCCAGGGCTCCCTGTGAAACCTGGAACCTCTGAGCTAGGGCATCTCTGCTTGGATAATCACTTCATTAAGTCTTCAAATGATAGAGGATCTGCTCCATATTAGGTTAGCTGTTTCACTGCTTAATTAACTTTATTCCTACTCTGGATTTGTTTAGTTCCACCTTCCAGCCTTGGGCTCTCATTATGACTTTTTTTTTTTGCTAAATTAAAGAGCTGCCTGGTGTCAGGATCACCTCCTGCAATGGCACTGAAGAACACAGAGAAATTGGCTCTTACTCTTCCCCTGGATAAATTAAAAAGGTCAAGTGCCTGTAACCTGTCTCTCTCTGTTCAAAAGTGGCTTTGCAGGCTTCAAGTCATCCTTGAGAGCTTCTGAACTTCATCAGGTGCCATCCTGGTGCTGCAGGGCTGGGTGTATGGTCTTGGTAATGCAACCCACCCTGCTCCCTGCTTGCATCTCTCCTCAGTCACAGCCACCCAGTGCTGTCTGGCAGATGCCTGGGTTTGGTCTTCACTTCAGTGCTTCAGTTCTTCTCAGGACTGCAGCTCCCTCAGGAAAACCCCAAACACCCAAACCAACAGAAGCCAGCATCATGAATAAACATCAGGAGTCATTTCCTGAGAGAAGCATAACTTTAGTACTGGCTGTAAGGTAAGAGGGGCAGGATGGGAGGCACTGAGTTGAGTATTTATGCAAACCAGTCTTGATGAGCTCCAGCTTGACAGAATAGACCTAGGCTGATCCCTTTTAATGCCATGGAAATGCCTCCTTCTGCAGAGTGGCTAAGTGCAGTTAATTGGAGATACTGACCCATGTCAACACAAGTGTTGTGAGGAGCAGCTGAGGGAACTGGGCTTGGTTAGCCTGGAGAAGAGGAGGCTCAGGGGAGACCTTCTCACTCTCTGCAACTCCCTGAGAGGAGGCTGGAGCCAGGTGGGGCTTGGGCTCTTCTCCCAAGGAACAAGTGACAGGACAAGAGGAAACAGCCTCAGGGAAGGTTCAGGTTGGACATGAGGAACAATATCTTCCCCAAAAGGGTTGTCCAGGCCTGGCCCAAGATGCCCAGGGCAGTGGTGGAGTCACCACCCCTGGAGGGGTTTCAGAGCCCTGGAGCTGTGGTGCTGAGGACCATGGGTTAGTGGTGCCCTGGCAGTGCTGGGTGATGGTTGGACTCCATGATCTGAGAGGTCTCTTCCAACCTAAACCTTTCTATGAGGTTTCCCTTCTGTATCAGAAGGTCCAACCCTTCTGTCTAAACAAATCCCCCTGCTTGAAGGCAGATGTACCTGGTGGAGGAGGGAAAGAAGCCCTTTCTGAAGAATTAATCCCTGCCTGCCTTCTCCTCCTCTCTCTGGCAGTTTTGGATATTCTTTAGCTAACTGTAAAAACCCCAAACACTGTAAATTCTTAACCTGTCATGTGCACAATTTGCACAACAGTTGGTAACACAGGATTAAAGCTAATTATCTGTTTTAGGGAAGAGATCATTTTATTGCCCTGAGCTTGTCACCTGTTTGATTAAACAATCTCCTCATTGATTTGCACTCCCTCAGTGATTTTCTTCCTGCTTCCTAAACTCATTTTAGGTGGTTGTTCTTCTGACTAGTGCATAGGACACCTTCTCTTCTGATAGTTGCAGGTGTCCCAGCCAAGGTCTGTCCCTGAGAGAACAACCAAGGGTTTAAGAGTTTGCAGTTCAAAGACATGAAGAACAGCAAGATGTGTTTGGAAAGAGGTAAGAAGAGGCAGCATGGAGGATGTCTGCTTCTGGGTTATCAGCTACATGGTCACTGGAGGCAAGCCCACAAAGATCAAAGTGGGCAGAAGAGTACATGTGAGAAGGGCAGAAACATGATGGAGATGACCTGGCCCTGGTACCTTTGGTCACCACAGCTGCTTGCAGAGATGAAGCTGAGAAGTGGCAGTACAAGGTTGTGTCTGTGCATGCTGCATCTTCTGTCTGAATGACCCAAGGGTCTCATGGTGCCTGAAGGACCATGCCATGGAGATGTTCCTTCTTTGGATTCCCTCTTTTCTCTGAGAGCCTTTTCAGGTCTCTAGTTACTCCTGCTGAAGTCTCTGACCCTCCTGTTAACAAGGTGAGCTTGCAGGTAGGGCTGAACGTGGTGTTGGGTGATGGTGCTGGACTTACCTGCAGTTATGGTATGGAAACAGCACTCTTCATGCCTGCTCTGATCCCTCTGGTGCCTTTGCAGGGCTCCTGCCATCTGTTAGGAGAAATTAGGGCCACAAAAATAACCTAGGAGCTGGAACTCCTCTGCTGTGAGGACAGGCTGAGAGAGTTGGAGTTGTTCAACCTGGAGAAGAGAAGGCTCCAGGGAGACCTGACTGCAGCCTCTCAGTACTTACAGGGCCTAGAAGAAAGCTGGGGACAGACTTGTAAACAGGAGCTGTTGGGACAGGACAAGGGCTGATGGTTTGAAACTAGAAGAGGAGATTTAGATTAGAGAGAAGGAAGAAATGTTCCACACTGAGGGTGGTGAGAGCCTGTGCCAGGTTGCCCAGAGAGGTGGGAGATGTCCCATCCCTGGAACTATCCCAGCTCAGGTTGTTTGGGGCTGTGAGCAACCTGCTCTGGTTATAGGTGTCCCTGTTGGCTGCAGGGACATTAGACCAGATAACCTTGAAAGGTCTTTTCCATCCCAAACCATTCTGTGCTTCATGAAGACCTTGCTCTGGCTAGGGAATTCCCTGCCCTGCCAAAGGTGGGATGCTGCAGCAGAAGTCCCTGCAGGTCTCCAGTGGTGCTGGAGCTCCACAGTCTCTGCCTTGGCACTACTGAAGCCACGGAGCTAAGCAGGACCTTGGTCTCACCTCTAACATTCCTCACATCCAGATCTGCTCTTCTGGCCTGGCCAGGAGGAGACAGCAGCAAAGCCCAGGCTGCTGCTGCTGCTGCCTCTACAATTTCTGTTTCTGTGAAGGAAGGATTTGTTTTAATGAAAAAATGTCTGTATTTCTGATTATTGTAACTTATGTTTGAAATGAGCAATGGAAGAGAGACAGGGCCAGCAGGGTACAGCCATCAGCAGAGGAATAAATCTGCTAGGGAAACAAGATAAACCTTATTTTCTCTCCCAAATAAATCAGCTGGGAAAATGCTGAGTCAATAAAGTTCAATTTCAGCAAGCATCCTTCTTTCTGGTCAGGAGATAGATTGCTTGCACGTTAATTGGCTCTCTAATTGTTCTCCCTCTGCTGCAATGTCTGCCTTTTGAATTGGGCAAGGAACTGTCTGCCAGTTCTCTGCCTCTTCATCTCCTCCTTTTAGAAGAACAGAGGTGGGAAAACCTTGAAGTATTCAATAGATGCAGAGGATTCTGTGTATTTTAAAGATATTCTGAGGTCTCCTCCACCTCTATTTGGCTCTAGCCAGGCCACAGCTGGAGTCCTCGGTCCAGCTCTGGGCTTCCCAGCTCCAGAGAGATAAGGAACTGCTGGAGAGAGTCCAGCAGAGGCTAGGAAGATGCTGAGGGCACTGGAGCATCTGTGGCAGGAGGAAAGGCTGAGAGCCCTGGGGCTGCTGAGCCTGGAGAAGAGCAGCCCCACAGGGGAGCTGCTCAAGGCTCAGCAAGAGCTCAAGGACAGAAGGCAAGAGGCTGGGGCCAGACTCTGCTCAGTGGTGCCCAGGGACAGCCCAAGAGGCACTGGGTACCCACTGGAAGCCAGGAGGTTGCATCTGAGCAGGAGGAGAAGCTTGTTTGGTGTGAGGGTGTTGGAGCCCTGGCCCAGGCTGCCCAGAGAGGCTGTGGAGTGTCCTTGTGTGGAGAGATTGCAAGCCCAGCTGGAGGTGACCCTGGGCAAGCTGCTGTGGGTGCCCCTGCTTTAGCAGGGGGTTGGACTGGATGATCCCCAGAGGTCCCTTCCAGCCCCTGCCACTCTGAGGGGCTATGCTCTGTATCAGCAGTTGACTGTCCCACTCCCAGCCCACTTTTGGGCATTCCTCTGCCAGGTGTCTGGAGCTCTTTGCTCTCTGTTCCTTTCCATCCATTTTGCACATGTAGAAGCACCTCAGTGGTTCTGGTGTCACACAGGTATCCCCAATACACCTTCAGCTCTGTAACAAAGCAGTGCAGAGCTTGACAGGAGTTTAGTCTCTGTGCTAATGAAGATTAAAAGTGGAAATGGCCCTTGACAGGGAATGCTTCTCTTGATGAGTATTTAGAAAGGGTTGAGGCAGAAGGTAAGGAACAAAACCATTTTGCTTTAAGAATCAGAAGCAATGCAGCAGATTCCTGGCAGCACTCTCTAGTTTATTGTGTGATATCTGTGATTCATCCCCAAAATGAGACCTGTTGACACAGGACTTGCCAGTCAGCCCCCTGTGTGCAGCCTGGGATGACGATTTAGTGTGTTCTTTGGCTTCTCCAGTTCTTCTGGGATTTTCACAGCAAACTCAAGGTGTTGATTTTGGGCTTGGTGGGAAGTGCAGCAGCAGAGTTAGCAAAAGGTTGTGTGATTCATCTCCCAGAAAAACAAACATGGAGCTCCAGAGCTCAGAGGTGGTGGTGAATGCAGTTTTACCTTGCTTAGAAGAGTTGGTTTAGCTCTTAGCTGAAGGCTGCTCCAGCTCCTCACTTCACATTGTGTGTGGTTGGATGTGGCTGGTGTTGAACCATGGGGCTAAGTTCATCCATGCAAAGAAGAGGTGCTCTTTGACATCAAACCACATATGAACCTGTCTGTTGGACCCAATTTTGTCTGTCTTTCAGTCCTCCATGTGACTGGGGAGAGGGAAGGAGCAGAAGGTAACATTTAGATGGAGCTTCTAGGATTCTATTTTCCCTGCACTGGTGACCTCAACCCATTCCAGGAGATGCCTAGATGTAAGGAAGAAAGTTTTTACACTGAGGGTGGTGAGAGCCTGTCCCAGGGTGCCCAGAGAGGTGGGAGATGTCCCATGCCTGGAACCATCCCAGCTCAGGATGTCTGGGGCTGTGAGCAACCTGCTCTAGTTGCAGATGTCCCTGCTGAGTGCAGGGGGTTGGGCTAGATGGCCTTGACAGGTCCCTTCCCACCCAAACCATCTGTGGTTCTATGAATAGGTGTCTCCCAGCCTCCTGGGTGTCCAATCCATGTTGTAAAGCTCTGCTGAAGGTTGATCCCCCCAGCACACAGGCAGAAGGGGTCTCCACCTGCAATGGACACATTTGCAGGTTGCTTTTCTTGGATGACCTTTGTGATTTGGTTTTGTTTGTTGGATTTGGTTTTGCTGCAGGAGCTCAGTAGATGATGTTCATGGGGACTCTGGTGTTCAAGGCCTTGCACTACTTATAGCAGCTGGAAGCCACAGACAGAGCAACTACAGGTAAGAGAAAGGAGGAGCTGCCAGCTCTGGTATCAGGACACAAATAAGCCCAGAGGGGATGGTCTCCTGAAGAGTCAGGTAGGTCAGAGAAGACAAGCACCAGGAGAACATACATTGAGAGGTTCTAAGAAGTCTAGCTTAGCTGATCCAATGAGGTTTCCACATCTCCCTGTCTCTAATCACTGGGGAAAGCAGGGCAGGGTTGTTCCTTGAGCCATGTCTAACCAGGCTTTATCAGGGCTGCAGGATCAGTGAATTCCTCTTTGGGATGCCTTTTAGAATGTGCTAGACACTGCAAAGAGTGTGGCTGGCAGCACCTTTCCTCCCACCACCCTTCCACTGGGGACCACCTTTCCCAGTGAAGCAGACAATGAGAGAGATGCTCTCCAAGCACCACAGAGCATCCAGAGCTGACCCAGGAACATCCTCAGTCTTTCCTCTAGCTGTAGGTTAATAAACCCCAGGATCAGAACAGGCAATTGCCTGGGTAAGGTTTTGGAACCACAGGCTGCTTGAACTGGTGAGGAACTCACAGAATGGTTTGGGTTGGAAGGGACCTTTCAAGATCTAGTTCCAACCCCCAGGAACTCACAGAGGAACACTTCTCCATTCCAAAATGCCTGTAGCTGAGCAACCCCTGCAGACCTTCCCAAAGGCACTTCTCCTCACCACAAACTTCTCTCCGCTCAGGTTTGAGCTAGGCTGGATTTCAGATTCCATCCCTAAGCCTGTCTGATAGAGAGTGCATGGAAGTGGTGGTTTTTTTCCCCTAAAAAACTGACATTTTCCCCCAAAAGGCATCACTCTGAGGGAAGTCTGGGTTTTTGTTAGTGGGTTTGCTCCTTTAAAAACAATAATAATAATGACTAACCCTAAATCATTGAATAATAGAATGGTTTATGTGGGAAGGGACTTGTAAAGGTCACCTAGTCCAACCCTCCTGCAGTCAGCAGGGACATCAACAAGATCAGGCTGCTAACTACAAAGGCCATGGTTGAAAGAAGTAAACTTTCTAGCTGAAGATGTTACCAAAAACAAAGCCATATTTCAGAGCTGGATGTGTTCCCATCCCTTCCTTCACATTGCTTTGCTTTATTTGCAGGGCACTCTGTTCACTGCTTCCCTCCTCCCCTTCTTCCTGGTGGATTTTAGGGAAGGAAGAGGAGCACCAGGAGCAGGCTGCAATATCTCCTTAGCCTTCTTTTGGTAGCTCAGTCCTTTGTGGTATTTTTGTTGTTCCTTTTCCTTTAGCTGGTGCTAGCACAGCGAATCACAGAATCATTAAGGCTGGAGAAAACCTACAAGATCAACTCCAACCATCAACCCAACACCACCATGCCACCAAACCATGTCCCTGAGGACCACAGCTAGATGTTTTTTGAACCCCTCCAGGGATGGTGACTCCACCACTGTCCTGGGCAGCCTGGGCCAATACCTGACAGCTCTTGCAAGGAAGAAATTTTTCCTAATATTCAACCTAAACCTCCCCTGGTGCAACCTGAGGCCATTTCCTCTTGTTAAAACACAGCCCAGAATTGTCAGCACAGACCTGCTGGCAGGGTGAAGCCTCCTGGACCTTCTCGTTCCTCTCCCTGCATGGGAAGTGGTTTGCTTGGGAGAAAGTCTGAGGTGAGGAGAGCAGAGCACCATGAGCTAGAATCCAGCATGGTTAGGGGACTTACCTGAGCTCCACACAAAGTACAAACCTTTTCCTCTCTGGCAGGAGGAAAGGCTGAGAGCCCTGGGGCTGCTGAGCCTCGAGAAGAGCAGCCCCACAGGGGAGATGCTCAAGGCTGAGCAAGAGCTAAAGGGCAGAAGGCAAGAGGCTGGGGCCAGACTCTGCTCAGTGGTGCCCAGGGACAGCCCAAGGGGCACTGGGCACCAACTGGAAGCCAGGAGGTTGCAGCTGAGCAGGAGGAGAAGCTTGTTTGGTGTGAGGGTGTTGGAGCCCTGGCCCAGGCTTTGCAGAGAGGCTGTGGAGTCTCCTTGTGTGGAGAGATTCCAAGGCCAGCTGGAGGTGACCCTGGGCAAGCTGCTGTGGGTGCCCCTGCTTTAGCAGGGGTTGGACTGGATGATCCCCAGAGGTCCCTGCCAGCCCCTGCCAGGCTCTGATTCTGTGGCTTCTGTATCAATACAAGGAATTCCTGGAGATCTTTTTCTCTCATTTGTTCCTCAAGAGCTGATGGTATGAAATCTGCCTGTGCCCTTGGGGTGTGGATGCTGAAGGTTGCCACCTTCTGCCCTCAAAAAACAAACCTGTCTCCTGGAGGATTTTGCCATCCTGTGGTCATTTGTGATCCTCCCAGCTGAGAAACAACAATCCTGCTGCACTGCTTTGCCCAACTGCAAAGTCATTTTAAAGCCCAGACTGCTGTGGCTTCCTGCTGGCAGAGAGGAGCCACCAGAGGCAGTCAGGACCTCTGAGACCTTCGCCAAGAGCTGAGCATCAGCATCCCTAAGGGAATGTGCTAACTTTTGAATCCCTATGCAGATTAGGCTTTTCAGCACAGCCTGGAAATCCAATTTGAGCTTTTTTTTGACATGAAGTACAGGATAACATAAGAAATACCTTGAGAACTTCTCACCCTCTCCAACTCCCTGAGAGGAATTTGGAGTGAGGTTCGTGTCGGTCTCTTCTCCCAGGGAACAAGTGACAGGGTGAGAGGGAATGGCCTCGAGTTGTGCCAGGGAGGTTCAGGTTGGACATGAGAAACAATTTCTTCCCCAAAAGGGTTGTCCATGCCTGGCCCAGGCTGCCCAGGGCAGTGGTGGAGTCACCATCCCTGGAGGGGTTTCCAAGCCCTGGAGATGTGGTGCTGAGAGCCATGGTTTGGTGGTGACCTGGCAGTGCTAGTTCAGGGTTGGACTTCATGATCTGAAAGTTTTCTCCCAACCCAAAGAATTCTCTGATTCTGTGGAATAGATCTTTCCCCCAATGAACCTGTAGGGCCACATTTGAAGTCTTTAATTCCCAGTGATCTTCCAGAGGCCAGTGACAGTAAAAAGCAGGATTCAGGGCAGCAGGGCTGGGTCTGGAGCAGGATAAACAGGAGCAGCTTTTCCTAAACTCATTCTAGTCTGTGCTTGAAGGAAATCTGCCTTCACCTCTGCAAAGAGGGGACAATGGTAATTTGTTATGTGCATCGAAATGATCTTGATGCTTTTCAGTACCATCAAGATTGTATGAGGAAGCTTTGTGTTCCCAAAGGGAAGATTAAAGTGCAACTCTAATAGCATGATTTGTTCTTCACTGGAGCTCTCTTGTGCAGCCTGGAACAAAATATTGCCAGCAGAAAATATCTAGCAGAGCCTGTGAGAGCAGGTTTTGTTGTACCAGGTCTGTGGGAAGATGAAAGCTGCATTTTCTATTTCTGTTGATGAGTTTTCTTGCCCACTAGAGAAGATTCAATCTGTAGGTAGGTGACCTGTTACACAGGGAATCTGGAGTAACTGTTGGAGGAAGCTGCAGACAGGTAAGATAACTGAGATGTTTGGTTTGGGTCATGTCCTTCCCTGGAGCTCCATCTGCTCTGCCAACCACCTCAGACAGCAGTAAAGACAGTGCTTGGTGCCAGGATTAATTCAGAACTAAGACTATTAGCATGAAGGAAAGAAGGCTCAGCTTGGGCAGCAGCACAGGACCCATCCCAGCCCTGCAGCTCCCAAGAGGTGCTGGGTGAGCTCTTCTGGAGCAACCTGGCTATGCCTACAGGCAGAAGCAAAGGGCTTTGCAGAGATGGGACTGAATCCAGAGGTCAGGGAAGACAGAAATATAGATCTTCTTGGATCTGTTCAGAGGACAACTTCACATGAGAACTCATCTGTTTTTGCTGCAGCCTTCACTGCTGAACCAGATCATTTGCAAATTCACAGAATCCCAGCACGGTTGGGTTGGAAGGGACCTTTGGGCCACCCCCAGTCCAACCCCTGCTAAAACAGGGGCACCCACAGCCTCTCTGGGCAGCATGGGCCAGGACTCCAACACCCTCACACCAAACAAGCTTCTCCTCCTGCTCAGGTGGGCTGAAGATCAGTGCCTTCTCTACCCTCTCTGAGATGCCAGCACTTTGGAGAGCTATTTAAAGCCCACCAGGAGATGATGTTTGCTGCTGTGAGATGGCACAGCAAGCAATAATATGCAGCTTATCTCCTCTGTGCAGGTAGATAAGCACAGCCTGACACAGAGCTGATCTTAACAGGGAAAGCATGTTGAGATGCATAGGTTTGACCCAGGCTTGTGTGGTTGGTGAGGTGCTACAGAAGTACCACTGCACAGCACCAGTGAAGCACCTTAGTGTGGATTAAGAGCTGGCTGGAAGGCAGATCTCCAAAAGAAAAGGTTTCAAGGGGAAACAGATGTAATTTTGGGATTCTTACCCTTTTTTGGGCACTTCTGGATCTCCTTTGCTGGCCTTCAGGTATGTGTGCTGTCACACAGCAGATATAAGGCAATGCAAGAGCAATCCTGGAAGCTGCAATGTGCTTCAGAAGACCAGCCCTCTGCCCTCTGAGGCAGGACTAGGTATAATTAGGCTGTGTTTAACAGGTATCAAACCATGTCACTCTTGTCTTAACATTCACAAGTGAGAGCTTCTCCATTTTCTCCCTAATTCAGGTTGGCCATGAGGAACACTTTCTTCCTGGAAAAGGCTGTCAGGGCCTGGCCCAGGCTGCCCAGGGCAGGGGTGGAGTCACCATCCCTGGAGGGGTTCAAAGCCCTGGAGCTGCGGCACTTCACAACATGGCTTAGTGGCATGGGGGTGTTGTGTTGATGGTTGGCCCTGGTGTCCTAGAGATCTTTTCCAACCTAAACAATTCTCTGGTTCTAACTAAGCTCTTCCACAACTTCCCAGAGAATTAAAACTGTTTCCCACCAGCTGGTCCCAGTGCTGACCTCAGCATGATCCAGCAGCAGCCTCATGCTCCCCTCAGCCCTCCACCTCTGGACACCTCTGGACTTTCTTCACTGTACCTCCCTCAGACCCTGAAATGTTGTCAGCCCTGGGGGGAGAGCAGCAGCATTTCTTTGCACATCTGCCACAGCAGAGCAGCTCCTGCAGCCCCCAGTGAGTGACTCTGGGGAGGAGATGACATGATGAACTCATGTTCAGTTTGTTTTCAGCTGTCACCACAGCTGCTTGCCTCAGTCTTGCTCCCTTAGCAGGCAGTCCCTAGCCTGATGCCTGAGTATTTGTTTTCCTCTCCTCTGTGTGTGCACTTGTCTCTGCTGAGTTTTCTCTCTTTGATTTCAGGCCATTTTCCCAATTTATCCAGATCACTTCCAATTCTAATCCTATCTGCCAAAGCTCCTGCAATCATCCCCACCCTGGTGTCACTCACAGCTCCCTCACTCACTCTGCTGGAGTCATTAATGTTTCATAGCAGCACAGCCAGTAGGGTCCCTGCTTGCTACTGTCTGAGATGGCCTTTGCCAGAGAATCTCTTGGAGCAGCCTTTTTGCTCTTCTTTTTGCCTTTTCCCCCCCATTTTCAGTGGGTTGATGGAAGGTTTTGCTCATTCCCACACCAGGTGTTGACATCAGGGACCCAGATGCAGGCAGCCAAGCCCCTGAGTTTATTGAGGAGTGTGGTGGTTTGATCTGAGGGCAAAGGGGAATCTGCAGGAAAGGGGGAAAATAACCAGGCTTCTGGTATTGAACTGGGAATAGGAACTAATTTTAGGATGGGTATTTTGCAGATGAATGAATAGCTAATAACACTCCTGTTTTAATTACTTCAGGAAAGGTTGCCCTGTAGGTTATCTAAAGAAGTGTGCCTGGGTAAATGAATATTACAGCTGAGTTTGGAGAAGTGTTGTTATCACCATCTATCAGAGGATGGGACCAGATAGGACAGACCTCCACTCTGATTACCTGTATTTCAGTTTAACTCAGGAGGTCCCAACCATTTTGAGTAACATCTTTGCCCCCCTTGGGGTTGTGAGGCTCTTGCCACCATGCCAAGCTGCTGGACACTAGTGACAGGTGAGGGTGGTTTTGGCAGGCAGATCAGGTTTGCTGTCTCAGGTCACTGGGAGGGCAGGTGGTGCTCCTGGGAAGGACAGGACCCAGAACCATTAGGTCATGGACTGTGGCTTCTACTTAATGTTCTGTTCCTTTTACTGTACCAATGACCCCTGTTCTTCAGCTGGTGGTTGTGTGAAGCTGTCCCTGCAGAGCTGGGGTGAGGTGAGGAAGGTTGAAAGGGAAATGGGCTGTAGTGCACCAGGCTCAAGAGGGAAGGGAAGGACCTTGGGGTGGCTGCAATCTTATGCATGTACCTGAATTTGGTTAAAATATATCAAGGTTGCAAAGGAAAGGGAACAATCCATCTCTGAAGTGCATATCTGAAAGCTCAGAAGCCAAAAGTGTTTTGCAGCCTCTCTTCCTACCCCTCAATAATCTCATCTTCTTCTGAGGTTTGCCTTAGAAGTATGAAAGTCCTGTGACAGACAGGTGTTGGTGTAGATAACACTGGACACCTCTGAGATCTTCTTCAATATCCTATCTTTCTGCTGCATGCTGGGAGAAGAGGATGAAGCAGTCCCATAACTGTTAAATAATTCTGGTGAGCTTTCAGATACATATCTAAAATATATTGTTCTTAAAAACTAAAAATAAACCCAAACCAAGACAAAAAAATCCCCCCAAAAAAACCAAAAAGCCCAACCACACAACCACAGAGCACTGCTCTGGCCAGCAGCATCAAACACTGCTTTTGCATGCTGCTGCTTTGGCCCTGGGGCTGTGGGGTGGAAGAAGGTCAAGCAGATTGGCATGTGGTGATCATGGCATCAGGACCTGGCTCAGATCTGTCTGAGTGGGAATAGCTGGGGAGCAGTGAAGTCGGCTGTGCTGGTTTCTGGAAGTGGTGGCATCTAGGGAGCTACTGGAGAGAGTCCAGAAGAAGCTGGGAAGATGCTGAGGGCACTGGAGCATCTGTGGCAGGAGGAAAGGCTGAGAGCCCTGGGGCTCATTAGCCTGGAGAAGAGCAGCCCCACAGGGGAGCTGCTCAATGCCCAGCAAGAGCTGAAGGCCAGAAGGCAAGAGGCTGTGGCCAAACTCTACTCAGGGGTGCCCAGGGACAGCCCAAGGGGCACTGGGCACCAACTGGAACCCTGGAGGTTGCAGCTGAGCAGGAGGAGAAGCTTATTTGGTGTGAGGGTGTTGGAGCCCTGGCCCAGGCTGCCCAGAGAGGCTGTGGAGTCTCCTTGTGTGGAGAGATTCCAAGGCCAGCTGGAGGTGACCCTGGGCAAGCTGCTGTGGGTGCCCCTGTTTTAGCAGGGGGTTGGACTGGGTGATCCCCGGAGGTCCCTTCCAGCCCCCAGCATGCTGGGATTGTGTGATCTGAGAGCACACCAGTCCATGTGCAGCCTCCAGTGCTTGGCCCTGGCTCCATCCCTGCACAGGAACTTTGCTTGTGCATTATCCATTCACATCCAGTCAGAGGCTTCCTTGCCTCTGCAACATTATTCATTTATAAAATTATTTATAAGGTTATTAAATATACAGCTTTTCCAGCTCAATTCTAGCCTTTTCCTAGGCTCTGTTAATTTTTAAGTGAGATCAGTTGTTTTCAGTATGCTTCTGGTCAGCATCCACCTCAGAACACAGCAGAAGGTGAAATCCTCCCCTGGTTTGTTTCAGTTTTCCTCAGGAGTTGTCAGACAAGTGAAGAAGCAGAAGGGCAGCACTTTATTATGAACAGCTGAACGTCAGCCCTACAAAAATAAAGTTTAATGGGCTCAGGGCCAGCTTTTTGACATTTTCTGCCTAATTCCTAGCTCTTTGCCATGGCCTTTATTCCAGTCCCTTGACAAAAGCATTCCAAACAACTCCAGCACGACTGCCAGTAGCTCATATTTTACCAACTGGGGAGGTGGTGCTGAGCAGAGGAAGAAAGGTGGAAAACAGTTCTCTTTTATGTCTTTTGGGGACAAGGTCATGCTGTAAAAATGTTTAATCTGTGCCTGCTGTGGAGTATTTTCACTTAAACCCAGCCCTGGGAGGAGTGGCTGACTCCCCCTCCCCCATCAGGCTGTGCTGGCATTTAGGGAGACCTGGACAGGTTGAGAGCTGGGGGAGAGGAACCTCATGAAATTCGACAAGGGCAAGTTAGGGTCATGCACCTGGGGAGGAATAACCTCATGGAGCAGGGCAGGTTAGGGGGTGACCTGATGGAAAGCAGCTCTGCAGAGAAGGACCTGGGAGTGCTGGTGGATAATAAGTTCACCATGAGCCAGCAATGTGCCCTCATGGCCAGAAAGGCCAATGGTCTCCTGGGGTGCATGAGGAAAAGTGTGAGCAGCAGGTCCAGGGAGGTTCTCTCCCTCTCTTCTACTCTGCCCTAGTCAGGCCACAGCTGGAGACCTGGGGCCAGTTCTAGGCTCCCCAGTTCAAGAAGATGAATGAAAGCAGTGAAGGGTTTAGAGCACAAGTGTTGTGAGGAGCAGCTGAAGGAACTGGGCTTGGTTAGGCTGGAGAAGAGGAGGCTCAGGGGAGACCTTCTCACTCTCTGCAGCTCCCTGAGAGGAGGCTGGAGCCAGGTGGGGGTTGGGCTCTTCTGCCAAGGAACAAGTGACAGGACAAGAGGAAACAGCCTCAAGTTGTGCCAGGGGAGGTTTAGGTTGGACATGAGGAACAATTTCCTCCTGGAAAGAGTGCTTAATCTTTGGCCCAGGCTGCCCAGGGCAGTGGTGGAGTCACCATCCCTGGAGGGGTTTCAGAGCCCTGGAGCTGTGGTGCTGAGGGCCATGGTTTGGTGGTGACCTGGCAGTGCTGGTGAACAATTGGAATCCATGATCTTAAAGGTTACTTCCAACCCAAACAATCCTCTGATTGCGTGTCCAACAGCCTCATTCTACCACAGACAGCAGAAGCAGTGATGCAGTCAGGGGCCAGGAGCCCCAGGAACAGCTAAGATGAGGATGTCCATGATCAAGCCCACAGCAGCCACCTGCCCTGAGTGGCAGCAGCTGTGAGGTTATCACCCAACCTGTGCTGCTGCACTGCAGCTGCAGCCTCCTGGACTATCTTCTCCATCTTTCAGGTGTCAGGGCTTGAGATGCATTTTAGGGCAGTCTCTGGAAGGAAGCAGAGGAGCTGTGTGCTGCTGGGACAGCTGTGGCCCTTTGAGAAGGGAGTTGAATGGGAAAAGTGACAATTTAGATTTACTGACAGTGGATATTTAACCTCTTATGGGGGGAAAAAAAAGGAAAAAAGAATTAAAAAGCTTTTCCTGCTCTTTTTATGTCTTAGATGAAAGCTTGCTCATGTTAAGTACTCCCTTGATATTCCATTTTGTCCTTTTGGCTTCAGAAGCACATTAGACAGACACAATTCCTGCACTGGCTTTGAACTTGACTCCATCAGTCTCAGGATCAGACCTCTTGGAGGCACCTGCAGTGAGAGCAGCCCCACCATTTTCTCTGGGACAATACCCAGCAAGTGCACAAAGCCTTCTGCTGCTGGCTGCCTGCAGGAAGCTGCATGAGAAGCTGCTTCAAACCTTCTGTGATTTGGCTCTGCAAGGAAAAGTCTCAAAGGAAGGGGAATTAGTACCTGGATTATGTCTACTGTGTAGCCTGGTTACATGTTCAGTCTCAGGCTGCTCTCCTGGGCCAAGCAGGGACTTTATCTGAGTGTTGGGTGCTGGTGTCCTGCCAAAGCATCACCAGCTCAGCAAAGGTTGGAGTGGTGGAGAGGAGGCACTGCTGGGAAAGACACATTGCTCTGGTGATGCTGGTGCTCAGGCAGCAGTGCTCCCATCCCAACACCTGCAGCCTTCTCTTACAGTCATAGAATCATTAAGGTTGGAAAGGGCCTTTTTAGATCATCCAGTCCAACATTAACCCAGCACTGCCAGGTCACCACCAAACCATGGCCCTCAGCACCACATCTCCAGGGTTTGGAAACCCCTCCAGGGATGGGGACTCCACCACTGCCCTGGGCAGCCTGGGCCAGGCCTGGACAACCCACATTTTTCCTAATATCCAACCTAAACCTGCTGTGGTGCAGCTTGAGGCTGTTTCCTCTTGTCCTATCACTTGTTCCTTGGGAGCAGAGTCCAACCTCCTCTCAGGTTGATCCCTTTGGCTGTAATTGCTCTGGTTACTTCACAGGAGCAAGCAGCTGGGGAGCACCTAGGTGATGAGCAGACTCTGCTGAGACCTGGAATGAACTCCTCCATGTGTCTGCCACTGAACAGAACTAATTCTATTGGGGTTGTCCTGTGCATAGACAGGATGATCCTGGTGGGGCCCTTCCAACCCAGGACATTCTATGATTCTGTGTTCTAGTTTAAACCTTAATTTACAGAGTTTCTTCCCCACTAGCAGTCAGAAGAGCTGGGAAAAGAAGATCTGTTTCCCCAAGGCTCCTTCCTTATCTTTTCTGTCCTGTTCAGCAGTGTTCCTCCTCCTTGGTCATGCTCCTCTCCCTGATGAGCAACAGGTTGAGATTCTCACCCTGGGACTTGCTGTGATTTGCATTAGTGGAAATGAAAGAGGTGCATTTACCAGCATATTTTCAATCAACTGACATGAAAGTCTGAGAGGCAGACAAGAGTGAGGGAGAGATTAACTGCAGAAGAAAGGCTTTTTAATCTGCAGAGGTGAAGTACAAAGCAGAGGAAGGGCAGACTGAAATCCTCTTACAAAGGGCTGACAGGGTTTGCTCTGTTCTCCTAAGCCTTCTCTGGTAAACTCTAAAAGTGGTACAGCAGCAACAGGAGGAGAGATTAGTGGCTGTTGTTTCATACCAGTGGGTAATCAGGAAGGGAAGAACTCATTCCTAGTGGCTCAGTTTAATTTGAGGATATACAAATCTACACTTACTGATGCACTGGCAAATAAACTGCATGATTGAATAAGAGATCTGATGGCAGGGAAAAAACCTTTACAGACTCAAGGGGTAGTAAGGGTGCTGGTGGAAAAAAGTCATAGCATGGTTTGGGTGGGAAGGGACCTTCCAAGGGCATCTAGTCCAAACCCCTGCAGCCAGCACGGACATCTGCAACTAGAGCAGGTTGCTCACAGCCCCAGACACCCTGAGCTGGGATGGTTCCAGGGATGGGACATCTCCCACCTCTCTGGGCAAC
The DNA here is from genome assembly GCA_013399015.1 of Galbula dea. Classification (NCBI taxonomy): domain Eukaryota; kingdom Metazoa; phylum Chordata; class Aves; order Piciformes; family Galbulidae; genus Galbula; species Galbula dea. Next base: position 79,243 of record VWZX01002551.1, on the reverse strand, counting down.
CTGGCACAGGCTCTCACCTCCCTCAGTGGAAAAAATTCCTTCCTTCTCTCTAGTTTCAATCTCCTCTTTTAGTTTCAAACCATCAGCCCTTGTCCTGTCCCAACAGCTCCTGCTAACAAGTCTGTTCCCATGTTTCTTCTAGGCCCCTTCAAGTCTTGCCAGGCTGCAGTATGCTCTCCCTGGAGCCTTCTCTTCCCCAGGTGGATGACTGGGATCAGGGTAAGAGGAATGAAGGGAATCCAGGTAGGAGGTACTTAACTGGTGTAGAGGGGAAGCTTCTCCCATGTTCTGCCCATTTTCCTTCCCCTTGGTGAATGAAGGGTGTTATGAGCTGAGCATCCCCTTTGCTTGTTGATGAGGTTATTTCCCACCCCATCTGTTTTAAAGCATGACTTTCTGAGCCCAAGTCCTTCTGAGGAGCTAGACATGATCCTTGCTGATGACAGTGTACCTGCTTCTTAGGAAAACCTTTTTACTTCTGCTGGTGGCATGAAGAGCTCCACACCAGCAGCTCACCTGGATTTTGGTGGCATGGGCAGCACAGGGGCGGCAGCTGACATTCCTCCCCTGTCCCTGCCAACATGCTTCTGGCTGGCACCAGCTCCCCAGATATTTTTATGTTCCCTGATGACATTCCCCTAAGCATTTGGCATAGTAAAAATGTTTTCTCATGCTTTATTCTCTTGGGTGGACATGTGTATTCAAAGGACAGGGATTTTGGTTGAGAGAGTTGGGGTTGTTCAGCATGGAGAAGGCNTGGCTTTGGTTGGTGTGTCCCAGGGAGATGGAGGAGAAATTGCAATCATAGAACACCTCATGTGTGGATAGGGCACAGATTTGCAAGGCTTTACTGTGGAGAGCTTGGAGTGCAGATAGAAGCTCTCACACTAGCATCCAAAGTAGGTCACTCTGACTTTGCCTTTATGCTTGCATCCAAATGTAATAAAAATGAGCTCTGTGGGTTTATAGGGCAGAAACATCAGTCTGGAACTTTACAGCATCTTTTTCCATTAAAAAAAACCCCAGACCTTACTGAAATAATTTATACTTTCTAATGCTTTTGATTCAGTGAATTCTCATTTTCAAATAGAAAAAAAAAAAAGATTATTTCCAAGACTTCTGACCTTCTCCATCAGGCTCAGGCTGGGAGTCTGGATATCAGCTCCTTCAAGGCATGAGACTCCTTAGAAGGCTTCAGCTGAAAGAATCAAACCTCATTTTTTTCAAGACTTATGACAAAGTTGTGACAGAAATTTCTAACTTTTGTTTTGTTTATTGTCCTGGTGTGAGCCAGAGCAGAGCTGATTGTGCTCAGGGATTGGAGTTCTCAGCTCTGGATCTTCTCAGGGCTGCACTTGCTGCAGCTCCCAGCAGCTTCTCCCACACAGGCTCTGCTGCTAGCAGGGACAACACTCCATGGGCACAGTTCCTGCCAAGGCTTGGGCTGCACAAAGCCTCTGCCTTAGGCTTGCTCCTCTGCAGAGCAAGGGCACTGCTGCAGCTTCTGCCCCAGCTTGGGCTGCAGGGAGTCAGAGGTGGCAGCTGTGGGGAGGAGGGGACAGGAGAGGTGACCCTCAACTACCCACCAAGGGATTGCAGCCCATGGCTGGCATCTTCAGGAGAGAGCTGAGGGATCCCCAGGCTCAAGCCTCTCCTTCCCTGGCCAGTGTCCCAGGAGGACTCTGTCCCTTCTGCCTTCCAGCCTCAGCCATGGGTTCCTGAACCCAGCTCCTGACTCCAGTTGCCCTCTGGCCCTGAGTCCAGTCTGGGCCTTGCCCAGTGCTGCCCCAGCATCAGTGGTGCCAGTGCTGCCCTTGCCCTCAGGCCTTGGCTTGGAGATTGCTTTGGATCTCTCTGGATCTCTGGCATTGCATTGTTCTTCTTTCCATCCAAGCTGTTTCAGTTTCCTTTCCCAAGCCATCAGTCTCTCTCCCTTCTTCCCTTTCTCTTCCCTTTGGGAAGGCAGAGGGCTTCAGAAAGAGCACCTGGCCCTACTCTGCTGCTCAGCCCTACCCTGCCCCATGGCAGATATTCTCATGACACCCTGGTACATAGCAAGAGGGAGATCTATGTTTTTTAACCATTTATCTCAGACCAGCAGTTCAGAATAACTCCATCATCTCATGCAAAATAAAGGAAGCAACAAGGATGAAAGGAAAGAGAAAACAACAAAAAAGATACAATATAAGGATATATGGAGGGCCCTGAAGAGGAGGAAAAATCCCCAAGTGTTTGTAAAAATCTAGTGTTGTAAAACAGGGCTGTAGAAAGGCAAGCTTCAGCCTTGACCCACAGCATCACCCAGAGCAGTGGCTGCTGGCAGAGGCCATGTGTCACCCCAGTGTGCCACCCTTCCCTTGGCCAGGGTCCTTGAAGCCCATGAAAGCCTTAAGCAGGTGTTCATCTGCTGCAAAGCAGGCAGAAAGCATGAGATGGATTATGGGGAGGGTCATCACTCACCCCTTTTATGATGTTACAGCCTTCCTCCAGCTGAGTTATGGTGGTGAAATCACTCTCTCTCCATACATTACCCTGTGGCTAATGTACAGGGCACATCTGCTCAGGCTGGGAGCACAGACTGGGGAGGGTTTGTTCATGCAGTTCCTGTGACTGTCACCCTTTCATCTCTACTGCAGCAGCCACTGGGCACAACCTAGGGAAGGAGCACATGGATTTGACTGCTCTGCTCTCATGGCTCCCCTTACCAGGACATGTTCCTGCAAAAGGTGCTGAGGTTAGAGTTGGTGCCAGATCTCCTAAAAAAGCTGTCAGAGAAACTCAGGCTTGACCTGAGCTGCACCTCATAGCCTTTGCTGGTATCTCTCCAGTGTGGCTGCTGATCTCTTCTCTCTGGTGACCAGAGACAGGACCTGGGGGAATGGCATGAAGCTGGAGCACTGGAACAGGGCCCCCAGGGATGCAGCCATGGCACCAACTCTCCTGGAATTCAAAAGAAGCATCTGGACACTGCTCTTAGACACATGTGGTGATTTTGGGGTGTCCTGTGCACAAGCAGGAGTTGGACTGGATGATCCTTGTGAGTCCTTCCAACTCAGGACATTCTGTGTTTCTATTGCTTAAGGTCTCCACAAAGCTGCCCTGTGCTCCTGGGCACTCCTGGACTGACATCCTCATCACAAACCCAGAGTGTGCTCCTCCACCAGCAGGGTTCTGCTGCAGGCTCCATAACCTGTTTCTCCTGCCACTGTCCCATCCTAATTCCCTCCCTATGGAAAGGGCTTGGCCACCTCTGCTGTGGGTATGGTACAGACAGGATTGATCCACTGCTGGTCCCTCAGGCTCAGGAATGGAAAACTACCAAGTGAGCAGAGCCCAGAGCGGCATTAGTTATTGTGGAGGCTCCAGGTACCCTCTGATTCCAGATGGAAGCACAGGAGCTAAGGTTTACCTAGGTACTGAGGGATAAATATTTGAAATCCAGCATCTTGTGACAGGCAGGAGCAGGTGAGAAGGATTTAATGGTCCTGTTGAGGCTTAAATTCCCTGAATCTAAGAAGTGGTAGTGAGCAGCTGCCCTGGGTAGGAGCTGGTAATTTAAAGCTCAGTTCTGTATTGTCAGAGATAATTCCCAGTGGAGATGTCTGACCCTTGCTGTGTGCCCTTGCTGAGCATGAGGAGATAACACAGCTTTTAGCCCAAGCTGNCACTGCTCCAGCTTCTGCCCCAGCTTGGGCTGCAGGGAGTCAGAGGTGGCAGCTGTGGGGAGGAGGGGACAGGAGAGGTGACCCTCAACTGCCCACCAAGGGATTGCAGCCCATGGCTGGCATCTTCAGGAGAGAGCTGAGGGATCCCCAGGCTCAAGCCTCTCCTTCCCTGGCCAGTGTCCCAGGAGGACTCTGTCCCTTCTGCCTTCCAGCCTCAGCCATGGGTTCCTGAACCCAGCTCCTGACTCCAGTTGCCCTCTGGCCCTGAGTCCAGTCTGGGCCTTGCCCAGTGCTGCCCCAGCATCAGTGGTGCCAGTGCTGCCCTTGCCCTCAGGCCTTGGCTTGGAGATTGCTTTGGATCTCTCTGGATCTCTGGCATTGCATTGTTCTTCTTTCCATCCAAGCTGTTTCAGTTTCCTTTCCCAAGCCATCAGTCTCTCTCCCTTCTTCCCTTTCTCTTCCCTTTGGGAAGGCAGAGGGCTTCAGAAAGAGCACCTGGCCCTGCTCTGCTGCCCAGCCCTGCCCTGCCCCATGGCAGATATTCTCATGACACCCTGGTACATAGCAAGAGGGAGATCTATGTTTTTTAACCATTTATCTCAGACCAGCAGTTCAGAATAACTCCATCATCTCATGCAAAATAAAGGAAGCAACAAGGATGAAAGGAAAGAGAAAACAACAAAAAAGATACAATATAAGGATATATGGAGGGCCCTGAAGAGGAGGAAAAATCCCCAAGTGTTTGTAAAAATCTAGTGTTGTAAAACAGGGCTGTAGAAAGGCAAGCTTCAGCCTTGACCCACAGCATCACCCAGAGCAGTGGCTGCTGGCAGAGGCCATGTGTCACCCCAGTGTGCCACCCTTCCCTTGGCCAGGGTCCTTGAAGCCCATGAAAGCCTTAAGCAGGTGTTCATCTGCTGCAAAGCAGGCAGAAAGCATGAGATGGATTATGGGGAGGGTCATCACTCACCCCTTTTATGATGTTACAGCCTTCCTCCAGCTGAGTTATGGTGGTGAAATCACTCTCTCTCCATACATTACCCTGTGGCTAATGTACAGGGCACATCTGCTCAGGCTGGGAGCACAGACTGGGGAGGGTTTGTTCATGCAGTTCCTGTGACTGTCACCCTTTCATCTCTACTGCAGCAGCCACTGGGCACAACCTAGGGAAGGAGCACATGGATTTGACTGCTCTGCTCTCATGGCTCCCCTTACCAGGACATGTTCCTGCAAAAGGTGCTGAGGTTAGAGTTGGTGCCAGATCTCCTAAAAAAGCTGTCAGAGAAACTCAGGCTTGACCTGAGCTGCACCTCATAGCCTTTGCTGGTATCTCTCCAGTGTGGCTGCTGATCTCTTCTCTCTGGTGACCAGAGACAGGACCTGGGGGAATGGCATGAAGCTGGAGCACTGGAACAGGGCCCCCAGGGATGCAGCCATGGCACCAACTCTCCTGGAATTCAAAAGAAGCATCTGGACACTGCTCTTAGACACATGTGGTGATTTTGGGGTGTCCTGTGCACAAGCAGGAGTTGGACTGGATGATCCTTGTGAGTCCTTCCAACTCAGGACATTCTGTGTTTCTATTGCTTAAGGTCTCCACAAAGCTGCCCTGTGCTCCTGGGCACTCCTGGACTGACATCCTCATCACAAACCCAGAGTGTGCTCCTCCACCAGCAGGGTTCTGCTGCAGGCTCCATAACCTGTTTCTCCTGCCACTGTCCCATCCTAATTCCCTCCCTATGGAAAGGGCTTGGCCACCTCTGCTGTGGGTATGGTACAGACAGGATTGATCCACTGCTGGTCCCTCAGGCTCAGGAATGGAAAACTACCAAGTGAGCAGAGCCCAGAGCGGCATTAGTTATTGTGGAGGCTCCAGGTACCCTCTGATTCCAGATGGAAGCACAGGAGCTAAGGTTTACCTAGGTACTGAGGGATAAATATTTGAAATCCAGCATCTTGTGACAGGCAGGAGCAGGTGAGAAGGATTTAATGGTCCTGTTGAGGCTTAAATTCCCTGAATCTAAGAAGTGGTAGTGAGCAGCTGCCCTGGGTAGGAGCTGGTAATTTAAAGCTCAGTTCTGTATTGTCAGAGATAATTCCCAGTGGAGATGTCTGACCCTTGCTGTGTGCCCTTGCTGAGCATGAGGAGATAACACAGCTTTTAGCCCAAGCTGACTCAATCCAGCCAGCTCCATACTGCAGGAGATTTGAGGCCAGGAGAGAAAAGCCCAGCTCAGGCCAAGCACAGCACTTTAAATGGGTGGAACTTTTCCTGGGCTGAAAAGTTCTGGCAGAGCTCCCAAATAACTGAGTGTTTGGGGTTAGCCTCTAGGTTACCCTGGTGGTATCACTCCAGGCAGTGCCCTGAGGATGTTCTCCACCCTTGGGCACATCCTGCACTCCTAGCACACCAGGCAGAGCTGTGGCCTCATCCCATCTCATCTCACCTCACCTTAGCCCAGCCCATCTGTCCCATTTTACTCATCCCATCCCATCCCATCCCATCCCATCCCATCTCACCCTATTCCATCTCACTCATAAGAACCCAACTCATCCCAAACCATCCCATCCCATCTCACCCCATTCCATCTTATCTGAACCCATCTCATCCCAAAACATCCCATTCTACTCTCTTATCCTACTCCATCCCATCTCACCCTATTCCATCTCATCTCATAAGAACCCACTGCATCCCATTCCTCCTGCCCCATCCCATGCCATGCCAGGGACACCCCAAGCATCTAGACCAACCCTCAGCTGGGCAGAAGCACCCAAAACTACAAAACCCAATGAAATGAAAGCTTCCTGCTGAGCCTGACAATTTACAGAGCTCTCTTCCAGGAAGAAATAATGCTGTGGTAAAATCTGTCTTCCCATAAAAATCTCCTGCAAGAGGGAAAAGCAGATTTGCTGTCAAAGAAGCATTTAAGCAGGCACTTTTCAACCAGATCTGCTTTTAATCTTGCAAGATGTTAATATTGCTGTCCTTGGTCTGATAATACCTTTCTGCTACAGAAAAACCTCCCAACTCTTTGCCAGACATCATATTCTCCATCTTCCTGTCATCTGGATAAGTAAAGCTGGTTTTATCAATAATGGGATGGAGAAATTGATAACATTCTGAGGAGAGAAAGGAAGAGAGAAGTAGGTTTAAATTGGTTTTGAGATCTGATTTTGGGGATAATTTACACTGTAACACACAAGAGGTTCTTCCAGGTCTCTGGTGGTTGGTCCACTGATGGCTGAAGGATGTTGGGGTTTTGCACATGGGATACATCCCAGAATCCCAGCATGGTGGGGGCTGGCAGGGACCTCTGGGGATCATCCAGTCCAACCCCTGCTCAAGCAGGGGCACCCACAGCAGCTTGCCCAGGGTCACCTCCAGCTGGCCTTGGAATCTCTCCACACAAGGACACTCCACAGCCTCTCTGCAAAGCCTGGGCCAGGGCTCCAACACCCTCACAACAAACAAGCTTCCTCTCCTGCTCAGCTGCAACCTCCTGGGTTCCAGCTGGTGCCCAGTGCCCCTTGGGCTGTCCCTGGGCACCACTGAGCAAAGCCTGGCCTCAGCCTCTTGCCCCTTGAGCTCTTGCTGAGCCTTGAGCAGCTCCCCTGCGTGGCTGCTCTTCTCCAGGCTAATGAACCCAAGTGTGCAGAGAGTTTGCCAACACAGTAACAAAGCTAACAGTGAAATCTCCCTTCCCTATCCCCACCTGCCAGTGATTTACTATCAAAAGTGTTAATTGTTGATGGAGGGGTGGGGTTCAGGGTCATATAGACCTGGAGCTACAGTGTGGGCTGTAGCTTTGAGGGCTCAGTCTAAACTGGTGAGTAACTGGGAGATGTAAAGGTGCTGCAGCTGGATCCCAGCTTGACTCCAGATTTTCCATGACCCAGGTATTCTGTCCTGTAAGGAACTGGTGTGTTGTGTTGTTGGACTAACTGCTGTTGAAGTGTGTGCTGTTGCCAAATTGGGGCTCTCTGGAAAATGAGAGTGTTTTTCCACCCATGATGTTTCACTGCTAACTGGCTTTGGAAAGCTGGGTAGGTAGTTATGGAACATATGTGCCTTCTACTGCCTCTTCCCTGCCGTGAATTTCATTTTCAGGCTGGAAATGTATTTTTCTCCTTTTGTGGGTATATTGCAGCACAGCTCTCTCTCTGCAGAGGATTAGCTGGGGATGTGATAGGGAATGGCAGGGGATTTCCCACTGCTTATTTGTTCATTTATTTTTGTGTCCATCTTCCCTGCCTGCTCCTCACCCTGTGCTGGCTGCAGTTGCATTGTTAGTGCTTGAACCCAAGGAGCTCTAAAACCCCATCTAAGAGCATCAGGCTGAGTTCCTGCAGATCATCAGGTCCATTTGCCCAACAGAAGGCCTGACAAAGTGCATCTGAGTTTTCTGAAGGTGCTTCTTGGGGGGGATCTGAAAACAAAAAGCTTCCATAAGTTTTCCAAGAAATCTATTTCAGTGCTTCCCTCTTCTGTCCCCACCCTGCTCTTAGCAGTGTTTCACCCAGATTCACCTCCCTGCAGGATTTGCTGTTAGTTTTTGTCTTGCTTGTGGCTGAAGCCAGGGAAGACTTTGCTTCACAGATCCACGAAGGTAGGAGGCAGCTCTGAAGGTCACCTCATCCAGCCCCTGCCCCAGCAGATCCAACTGCCTAGGATTGTGTCCAGGTGGGTTTGACTGTTTCCTACCATGGAGACTCCAAACCTTCTCTGGGCAGCCTGTACTTTGGTTTTACTTCCACAGTTTGTTATGGATCAGGACTAGGGCAGGGATTGTCCTCATGGACTGGGCACTGGGGAGGCCACAGCTCCAATCCTGGGGTCAGGTTTGGGCTCCTCTCTCCAAGAAGGACACTGAGGTGCTGAAGCCATGAATCATTCCATACAAAATCATTCTTCTTGGTTATCTCTTCGGGATCTTCTGGGGGTTTGCAAATGTGTGGTTTGATTATTTGCTCCTGAGAACTGAAACTACCTGAGGCAGGCTGCATAGAAAATAAATAACAGTTTGCCCCTTTTTAAGTCTTTTTGGTCCTATTCTTCCTCTAAAATGTCTCAGACAGCAGCAGGCAGTTCTGAAATGACTCCAATTCTCTCAGAACTTCAGGAGAATTTCAGCAGGCTCAGCTCATCTGAAAGCACTTAACTTTCCTACCCTGCCTCTCCCATCTCAGCCAGAGCCATTACCCTGGTGTCAGTGGTGCTAATCTCATTACATGCCTGATTGCAATTGTCCTTTTACTGAGGAGTGAAGCAAAGCAGTCACAAGAAAATTATGAAACATTCCTTTGCCCCTCGAAGAGCCCTGGCTTTCCTCCCCATGTGCTTGTGCCATGTCGTTCAGTGCTTGCCCTTGGTCCCAGCTGAACTAGCTGCTGCTTCCTCTGCTTCCAGCTTCTGCCTGAGAATGGCTTGTGGTGCTGAGGGACATGGCTTGGTGGTGACCTGGTAGTGTTGGTTAATGGTCAGACTTGATGATCCTAAAGGCCTCTTCCAACACAAATGACTCTATAATTTGGGCAGCTGGGACTCTTTGCACTGGAGGAGGTTGGGTTCCTGCCACCACTAACACTCCGTTAAGAAACTATCATCTCCCAACTGTGCTTTCCTCTGGTTCCTTGAGGTCATTTCCATGCATCCTGAGGTTAAGTTTCTCATCACCATTTTTCAGCAGGCTGCCTTTCTATCTCCATTCTCATGCCTCTTCCTTTCCAGAGGAGACTCCACAGCCTCTCTGGGCAGCCCGGGCCAGGGCTCCAACACCCTCACAACAAACAAGTTTCTCCTCCTGCTCAGCTGCAACCTCCTGGCTTCCAGTGTGTGCCCAGTGCCCCTTGGCCTGGCCCTGGGCACCACTGAGCAGAGTCTGGCCTCAGCCTCTTGCCTTCTGTCCTTGAGCTCTTGATGAGCCTTGAACAGCTCCCCTGTGGGGCTGCTCTTCTCCAGGCTAAGCAGCCCCAGGGCTCTCAGCCTTTCCTCCTGCCACAGATGCTCCAATGCCCTCAGCATCTTCCTAGCCTCTGCTGGACTCTCTCCAGTAGTTCCTTGTCTCTCTGGAACTGGGAAGCCCAGAGCTGGAGCCAGGACTCCAGCTGTGGCCTGACTAGGGCAGAGTAGAGGAGGGAGAACCTCCCTTGACCTGCTGGTCATGCTCTTTGTACCCAAACAATCCTGGCACTGCATCCAAGTAATCAGAATGTTTAGTTTAATTATTCCTCCTTGCAATCTCATCTGTGTCATGAAGAAAACCTGAATTACTTCTCTAATAGCTTAGCCTTCTACTTCCATTAACCATTCTGAATCCTTGCATTGGCTGCAGGGGACTGGACTGAGGGGTAGGAGGGGGTTGTGGTTTGGGGTTTATTAAAGACACAAAAGCCAGCTATCAAAGCAGTAAACTGCAGTTCCTGTTGAAGCTTTCAGAAAATAGTCATTAGGAAGGGAAAAAAAAGATGGCATCTTGCAGTAAAATAACAGTAAATGTCAGTGTTTTCAAACAGCACATGCTGTACCCATCTTGAGTTACTGCTCCTTGCCTGATGGAAAACAAACAGCCAGGAACCTCTCCAGCCTCCAGCACTATCTGATGAGAGGAGAAGTGCTAACGTTTGTTACTCAATAGCAACCATCATTAATGTGACCTTTTTGAGGCACTTTAAAGGAAAAATAAATACAAGGCAGGATGGGGAAGTCCTCTCAGAAACAACAAGCTTGCAGTTCTCTCCATGACATCTCTGCATCTCTGTACCAAGGGTCAGAAGGATGGGGAAGGGTCTAGAGGGGAAGATGTCTGAGGAGCAGCTGAGGTCACTTGGTGTGTTCAGCCTGGACAAGAGGAGACTGAGGAGAGGCCTCAACATGGTCTACAGCTTCCTGACAAGGGGAAGCAGAGGGGCAGGAGCTGATCTCTTCTCTCTGGTGACCAGAGACAGGACCTGGGGGAATGGCATGAAGCTGTGCCAGGGTAGGGTTGGGTTAGTTATTAGGAGAAGGTTCTTCACCCAGAGGGTGGTGGAGCATTGGAACAGGCTCCCCAGGGATGCAGTCATGGCCCCAAGGCTGATAGAATTCAAGCAGCATCTGGCCAATGCTCTCAGCCACATGGGGTGACTTTGTGGTCATCCTGTGCGTGGACAGGAGTTGGACTGGATGATTCTTCTGGGTCTCACCCAGCTGAGGACGTTCCATGGTTCTGTGTATCTCACTGGGAAGTCAAATACTGCCTCCATCTGACCAAGGCAGAGGGAATAACCCTGCCCTGATCTCTATGGGTGTCAGTACTCCAGAGGATGCAATGACTCAGGTGGACCTGGAGAATAGTCTCAAGAGCTTGCAAGTTCTGGCTGATTTTTATTAATTTTATTTTCTTTTAAACTCATTTTCTGTGGGATGCCTGGACATGGTTCTGGGCAACCTGCTGGGGGTGCCCCTGCTTCAGCAGGCAGGGTTGGACTGGGTGATCCCCAGAGGTCCCTTCCCACCCCCACCTCGGTGGCTTGTGGTGAACACTTCCCAGCTGAGCATCCTAGTGCTGGCACAGCTCCTGCCCACCCTCCTGACCTGCTGCTTGCCACCTTCCTTCAAAGGGAACTGTGTCTTTGCCAACAGAGCCACAAAGCAGCAGCAGCTAAATTACCACTGGAGCAGTTTCCTGCACATCAAAAGCCATCAAAAGAGCAACCAGTTGCATGCCAGTGTTGAAGCTGAGCTGTGGTTGTTTGGGTCCCTCCAGGTTCCCACTGGTGGGCAGCTCTGATGAAAAGCCTCTTGGGCATGTGATGGATCTCAGTAGGGTTGTTAATCACTGCCAAGAGCTCCTATGGAGTGGAGACACCTCTCTCTGGGATGCCCCAAGTAATTGAGGGCTGTGTGCTTTGCCCTCCTGCTGCTCATGCCTGTGTTTCTAACAACTCTCATTTTAGTTAGCTTCAAAGGGCTTTTTTGATCATGTTTGTGCTTTAACTGCCTGACAGTCAAAATGCAACAGAGGAAATCTGTTGTAGCCTGCAAGTGATTGTCTCCTGTGGAACAGCTCAGTTATCTCACAGGGGCACATTGGAGCACAGATAGAGTTGGGCATTTCTCACAGCCCTGCAGTGACTGGCTTTTGGCAGAGAAGCTCTGGGAAATGTCTGTGCTCAAGGAATAAAGACTTGAAGGAAAATATATTGAAAAGTATATTTGGGTTGGGGTTTTGTTTTTTGAGAGCTGATGGATTGCTGGAGTTGGATCCTGCATCACAGTAGGGACAGCAGTAGAGGTGACACCTTGTGATGTTTCTCTGAATGAGGGCAAACAGCAAAATGAGATCATGAGAGTCGGTTTACTTTCATAATGATCTAAAGAAAGGGAAGTGCAGCAGTTGTTTGGACAGAAGCTAATGCAGCTGAGCCCAGAGCAAAGTCATTCTCTACAAACTCCTCAGAAAAACTTGGTTGGTTTGTGCTTAGGTGAATCAATTCTACCCAATCTTATCTCTTCTATCCAATCCTGGGCTCAGCTTTGGGCTCCTCACTCCAAGAAGGACTCTGAGGTGCTGGAGTGTGTCCAGAGAAGGGCAAGGAAGGTGGGGAAGGATCTAGAGCACAAGTGTGGTGAGGAGCAGCTGAGGGAACTGGGCTTGGTTAGCCTGGAGAAGAGGAGGCTCAGGGGAGACCTTCTCACTCTCTGCAGCTCCCTGAGAGAAGGCTGGAGCCAGGTGGGGGTTGGGCTCTTCTCCCAGGGAACAAGTGATAGGACAAGAGGAAAGAGCCTCAGGTTGTGCCAGGGGAGGTTTAGGTTGGACATGAGGAACAATTTCTTGATGGAAAGAGTGCTTAATCTTTGGCCCAGGCTGCCCAGGGCAGTGGTGGAGTCACCATCCCTGGAGGGGTTTCAGAGCCCTGGAGCTGTGGTGCTGAGGGCCATGGTTTTGTGGTGACCTGGCAGTGCTGGTGAACAGTTGAGGGACTCATTCTGATGATATAACATCCAGAGCATGGAATCCTGCCTCCCAACAACACTTCTTCACACTTATTTCATGTTGCATATTTGGGAGCAGGAGCTTCTCTGTCTCCCATCCCACCCCTCCTGAGGACAGTCCCTGGCCAGCCCTGGGCTGGGCTGGGTGAGGCAACTGTAGCTGCTTTAGCAGGGTTTGGCCATGCACTGCAGCAGGCTTTCCTCATTTCTTTGAAGCATTTTGAATTTGATAGCTGGATGAAATCTGCCTGATAAAAAGGCAGGATCTGGCTCTTGGCAGTACAGAAGAGAAATAACTGCATTTCTGTCTTTCATCTTTATGTCTTCTGCAAAAGTGATGTGCAGCCACTGGTGATGTTAATATTCATATTCCTCTGCTTTCCTCTGATGGAAAGATGTTTCACTAAGCATAAGCCCTTGGCAAAATACAGTTGGAATAAGTAGAAAGGGGGGAAAAAAATCTGGCTCATAATTCCTCTTCTTCTTCATTCCTTACTCAGTTTTGATCCTTAGACCCTGAAATGTTCTGCTATTCCAGATCTTACAGTTGACCACCTTCTCCTTGAGGTTTTATCCCCCTGCAGGTCATCTCTCTGTGTCCCAAATGGCAGTCACTGCCCTTTGGGGTTGATAAATCCATCAGAGCTCACCCCCAGCCTGCTGCAGAGACCCTGCAGCACTGTGGGACCTTCTGTCCTGCTCTGCCACAAGGACTGAGACCTGGATTCACAGGCAGCTGGTAGAAAACCTCCCTGATCTTCTGCCAGAGCCATGCTGAGCTCCAGGGCTCAGAAGCAGCTCTCTGCCAAGGGGTTGGTAGTGGTGTCTCCAGAGCAAGGGTTGGACCTTTTTGGTATCTTAGTGCTGACTGCTTTAAGTGGGGCTGGAGGATCAGAGGAGTTCTTCTCACCCTGCAACCACCTCCTGCTTCCCTGTTACTAAATTAACCTCTCATCTTCTCTGGACTCCAACCACCTCTGCCTTTCATGCACTGTATTCCCGCACCACTTTGGCCATGATCTATTTGTTATTGGTTGTGCCTGTGTAATATATAGAACTGGAAGTAGTGGTGACCTGGCAGTGTTGGTTAAAGGTTGGATTTGATGATTTCAAAGGTCTGTTCCAGCCAAAAGAGCTCCATGATCCTATGAACATGAGCCATTTTCAGAGCAGAAAGTTGCAGAGAGCTTCCAGCTGGGTGCATCTTTGATCTGGTAAATCCCCAAAGTCACTGTCTGTTAGAGATTGTCCTTGACTCTGCTGAACATGAGTTCCTCCAGGTGTGGGTTTTATTTTCACTGTTCCTTTGTCACCTAATGAAGAATGAAGCCAAGATCTGAACTGTTCTTTAATGGAAGCTTGTCCACACAACATGGGAAACCCAACTGTGCTTGAGAGAAGTCTGTGCGCTTCCTCCTGTGCAGACAGTCCTTGAGCTGATCTCTTATTTGCTCTAATTCATGTAGTTTGGTTCATACTGTCCATCTCCTCCTGCTCAGGTGAAACCTCCTGGGTTCCACTTTGTACCCAGTGCCCCTGGGCACCACTGAGCAGAGTCTGGACCAGCCTCTTGCCCTCACCCTTTAGATATTGATGACCACTGAGAAGATCATATCCATCTGAACATAACATGGAGATGGTGACTGAGAAGACTCCACTCATCTTCTCACAGGCTCCCTTAAGCACAACTCTCTGTTAAAAATGAAAAGCAAATCTTGTGTTTGTCACAGCTCTACCAGTGTGGAATTAATGAACATGGCAAGGGCCAGCAAGAGGAGAGTTATGGCTGTGCTGGTTCTCAGGCTCTGTTATTAACAGTAAAGAGTGAAGCTATTAGTATCAGGTTTATTTAGTATTAAATTTACTGTTCAAAAACCTGTTAAGGAAGTCCATAAAGTCAGGAAGTTGCTAATAGGCAATTTGGAGACAACTAGGTAACTGAAGTGTGAAAGGCTGAAATACCCAAAGGTCAGATGCCTCAGAGATTTGATTTTTCCATCCAGAAAAAGTCTTAATGACTACTTTAATTCTATGACATATTGCAGCACATGGGTTCAATGAATCCAAAGATGTTGGAAATTGCTGTTTTCCTGGATAAATAATTGGAGAATAAGTTGAATTGTTAAAAGAATCATTGACTGCTTCCAAAGGTTTCCACTGGTGCTTGTCATAGTTCAGTAGAACTAAAATATGAGCCAAAACCTCATTGAGCTACAAGCACTTAATTGGGATATATTTTTGCAAGTTTGCTTTTTCCTCTCTGATAACTAGACCATGATGAATATAAACAAGCTTTGGAATGAAGCTGGTCACAGGATTAATTACAAGTGATTTATTCAGCACGTTGCAGCCTCTGTTCCTTGTGCAGTGCTGGAGTCACCATCCCTGGAGGGCTTTCAGAGCCATGGAGATGTGATGCTAAGGGACATGGTTTAGTGATGACCTGGCAGTGCTAAGTTAACAGTTGGACTCCATGACCTTAAAGGTCTCTTCCAACCCAAACAATTCTCTGTTTCTGTAGTTCCATGGCCTGGGTCACTGTGTAGAGCTGTGGCTGGTGGAGAAGTTCCAGGAACAGTCTCCAGAGGTGTATAAATAGCACTTCAATGAGTGGTTTCCTCTCTGTTAATAACAGAGGTTTATTTGTAGCTCCTTTTCCCAGTCAGTGGCATGCAGAAGAAGGATAGAGACAGGAGGAGTAAGGGGCATGCCCCAAAAGCTCTTGGCATCTAGGGGCTGAAGGTAGTGCAGCCATTAGTACCAGGGACCTCCACAGCCACCTCCACCCACCCCTGAGAGCTGCTGGTGGGGTGACTTCTGCTGTGTGGGATACTTCTGCTGGGAGGTGCCATTACTCTGTCTGGACACACCAGTCCATTTGTCACTTGAGCAGGCAAGCACAAAGGAGAACCATCTAATATCCCTTGTTTGGTCTTTCCAAGTGCCTTCAGCCAAGTCCTGGAACAGGGAGTAGGAATAAATGATCATACTCTACACATATTTAATATCATTCCCTATTCAATGCTCATGTTCTGTAGTGCACAGAGGGAAATCACCCTAAGCAGCTGATGCCAGAGTGCAGAGCTGCTGCTTGATTTGCTTTGCCTCTGTCATCTAAACCTCAGAGTGATGGGAAAAAACAACATCATTCCATGTGCATGGTGCCACATACACCTGGTGGGAAGATTGTCTAGAGTGTCTGATTGTCTGTTGCTCTGTTTGGATTCTCATTTTGTCCTGCTGACTGCCAAATCAGGCAAGATTTTCATTGAGTTTAATAATGTAATTTCATTACAAGTAAGACACTGTGGTGCTGGAGTGAGCCCTGAGAAGGACAATGAAGCTGGGGAAGGGTCTGGAGCACAAGGGTTGTGAGGAGCAGCTGAGGGAGCTGGGCTTGGTTAGCCTGGAGAAGAGGAGGCTCAGGGGAGACCTTCTCACTCTCTGCAGCTCCCTGAGAGGAGGCTGGAGCCAGGTGGGGTTGGGCTCTTCTCCCAAGGAACAAGTGATAAGACAAGAAGAAGCAGCCTCAAGTTGTGCCAGGGGAGGTTTATGTTGGATATTAGGAACAATTTCTTCCTGGAAAGGGTTGTGGAGCCCTGTCCCAGTCTGCCCAGGGCAGTGGTGGAGTCACCATCCCTGGAGGGCTTTCAAAGCCCCGGAGATGTGGTGCTGAGGGCCATGGGTTAGTGGTGACCTGACAGTGCTGGTGAACAGTTGGCCTTGGTGATCTGAAAGTTCTCTTCCAACCAAAATGCTTTTGTGATTCTGAGATGTGACTTGTGCAAATAAGAATTAGGTTTATTTAAATGGGAGAGGAGGAGGTTTTTCAGGTACAGCTTTTGGCTCAGCTTATTGTGTGAGTTCCTGTTCTAGAAGTGACCAGAGCAGTAAGTCATCTGCTTTGGAGGACTTGCATCTACTTTGGAGAAGTAAAGCTCTGGAGGTACTACACAGAGTTGGGCTTGGTGGGAAGGTTGGGGGAGAAAGAATCTAAGAAGATCATAATGTGTTTTATCCCTACAGAGGAAGGAGATCTGCAGCAGGGTCCAGCCAGGAGAGAGTGAGAGGTGTTTACGGTGTGGGTGGGGAATTGTTGACCACAGGAGGAAGTCTGAGGAGCAGCATCATGGGAGGAGGTTGGAGCAGTGAATCTCCAGGGGGTAATGCAAGGCAGGAGCAGTGCAGTAAGGACCAAAGAGGTTTGGAAGCAGGAGACAGATGGAGAGGGAGCTTTGGCATGCTCTAGTCGCCACGGTAAGAGCACTGTAGATTAGCAAACAACTGAGTAAAGACTTCAGGGTTATTTTTACAGCCAACTGACCAAGTCAGAGACATCTGTAGGTATCTCACCCAGAGAAGGACAAAGCTAATTGCAAGGCTGCAGCCACCCAGCTCCATCCTATGGAGCCCATAGCTCTGTGTCCTCCACGATCCAGCAGGCTGGTGCAATTAACTGGGTGTTAATGACCTCCTGCTCCACGCTCAGAGCAGAGCTTCCTGGGGAGGGGGAAGAAGTGAGCTCATGAATATTGATGATTGTATTTCCATGGGCAGTGCCTGGCTGTGGAAACACAGAAGCATAAAGCAGATTCAGAGGCTGCTTTATCCTTAGACTCAATGCCCTCAGTTGACAAGTCTTCTCCCATGAAAGCACCAACAGAAGAAGGGTATAAACAGTAAGAGTAAAGGTCAACCTGGCTGCTCCTGGCTGCATCGAGAGATGAACATCTTGGAGAAGACATAGAAAGTCTCCTCTGTCTAGTTTCCAGCCCTGTGACAGAAAGGGCTTTTTCTTTTCTGTGGCATATCAAGAGTCATAGAATCAGTTAAGTTGGAGAGGACCTCTAAGATCAGCAAGTCCAACCATTGACCTGGCACCCCCATGGCCACTAAACCATGTTACAAAGAGCCATGTCTATATGGTTTCTGAACCCTTCCCGGGATGGTGACTCCACCACTGCCCTGGGCAGCCTGGGCCAACTCCTTCTTGGAGTGAGGAGCCCAAACCTGAGCCCAGGATTGGAGCTGTGGCCTCCCCAGTGCCCAGCCCAGGAGGACAATCCCTGCCCTAGTCCTGATGCCACACTAGTGCTGCTCCAAGCCAGGATGCTGTTGGCCTTCTTGGCCACTTGGCCACTCTGCTGCCTCATCTTCAGCTGTTGTTGACCAACACCCCCAGGTCCTTTTCCTCTGGCAGTTTCCAGCCACTGTGTCCCAAGCCTAGAGCATTCATGAGATTGTTGTGACCCAAGTGCAAGACCTCACACTTGGCCTTGTTGAACCTCAATGAGAAGTGCTCACAAACCAGGCATAGCTGTGCTGCTTTCAAATTTTGATTGCTTTTCATGGAGCACACCTCCAGAAAAGTGAGAAATGAATGGTTTGGTGTCACAAGGAAGAAGTGTGGGACATCTCAAGCAGCACAGGTCATAACCTGGAGTGAAGAAGGGAAGTTGGCTTTGTTAATATTTATTTAATTCAGCTTCTGGACACTTATCTGAGAAGAAAAGCTTTCCTTGGGAAGGATTTGCATGCCCAACTCTTTGAGCTGCACAATAAGAAAGCAGCTTTTTAGATTTTCTGGTTAAAGCAGATTAGATGAGATTTAATATTCTTGATTTATTTGTTTACGTATTTATTTGCTTTTTAAACCTCAGGGTAAGAAAACATGAGCAGATTTTAAGTTCTTTCATCTCCAGAAAGAGTAATTTAATTTTAAACCTTGCTCCTCTACCACAAAGCAGTGAGAGGGTGATTTCCTTTCCCATTTCAATAGCCTTCAGTATTTATTGTGTGGCATTAAAAGCCTCAATCCTGCGGCTCCACGAGCAGCAGATCAGTCAATTACAAAGCCAGGAGGAACTTCAGCTTGATACCAGCCATAAAGCTGCCCTGAATTAATTTCTGCTCTAACTAAAGGCTGTCTCTCAAGCTAAAAAGTCCAGCTTTGAATTTTGGATCTCCAGTGACATTGACTCTAAACAATTCTCATAGGGTTTGAAGGTGACAAATGTATTTCAAACAGGAGACCTCTTCCTTTCCCCTTGAAGCCCAAGTGTCCCAGTGCTACCAGCACACCCTTCCCTTCCTCAGGCTGAGCATGTGGAGCTCTCTGCATGACCACAGGGCCCTGGGGACCACTTCCTCTAGATGCTGTGGGTCTTCTTCTTGACTTGCAAGCACAAGAGATGACCCAACCCCTGCAGTGGTGAATGCAGCGACTTGCAAGCACAAGAGAGGACCCAACCCCTGCAGTGGTGAATGCAGAAGCTTCCATCCCAACTCTACACTTGTCTCTCTCTGCACTCACAAGATGTGCACTGACTTCTGTGGCCCAGGTGTTGGTTGGAAGCTAGTGGTGATGCTCACCTGCCATAGACCCAAAGCCACACACTTGGAACATGGTGAGTGTAGAATCCCCCACCTCCAGGTGTGGCCTCAGTCCTTCCTGAACCTGGGGTGTTAAAGTTGGCTTTTATAATTGACCCTACCTTGAGATGAGTGATCTGCATACGTCCTGCTGACCAACAGCCTGGAGACCAGCCTTGTCCCCCATCCCCCTCTGCATCCCTGCAGTCCTTGTGCCATCTGCAGGCTTTATACCACATGGTTTTATGTTCCTTCCCAGGCCATTGATTGAAATGCTTAATACCCTGGGCTGAAGACCAAGCTCTTTGGTACTCATTAGCCATGCCCCAGTACCCAGACCCCAAAGTCACGGTGCCACTGGGACCCATCAGCCAGCCTGAAGCCCACCTCTACTGTGCTGCAGAGTTCTTCTGCTCTTGTGCTGAAATGCTGCACTGCAGGAGTGGGGAAAGCAGCATTTTTCTTCTCTCACTAACACCTGGCTGACAAGGTTCATCCTGCAGGAGATGCCTGTGGTTGGAGGTAAGGAAGCCTCAAGGCTCAGTTGTGCTCCTTTGCATTTCAGATACAGAGTGGTGGGGAGGGACTGGAAGACAAGAGGACCAAAGTCTGCAGGGAAGGCAGAACCTCTCTGTAATATTGCTTCTTTTCAGGAGAATAAGTTGCTTTTGCTGTGTGCAGGACTTCTGCATTTGTACACACAGAGAAGTGGGACCCATTAATGCCTAGATCATTAAAGTGAGTCATTAACAGCATCTATTCCTACATCTCTCATCTTTCAGGAAAAACTTGTAAGAGTTTGTCAAAATATGAAAATGTGTTGAAGCAAATATTTTTTTTCAGTCATTTCTCCCCATGTAGAAAAGAAATCTGAGGCCTCTCACTAACCTGGAGGCACTTTGATTTCCAAGTCAGATGCCCAGAATATTGAGATTAATATTCAGGTAACCACACAGGCACCAGAGGTTTAAGACTCCAATTAACAGAAGCCAGAGACTGACATTTCAAATAGCATTTGCCTTGGTACTGCCAGAGCATAAATGTCTGCCTGAGCCTTGATATTCTGTGATTTAATGTCTAATATTATTGATATCTCTTTTATACTGCCCCATATAGAAACCATTAACTCCTTCTGGATCGTGTCCTCCTCCAGTGATGGTGACACTGGCTGAGGACCTTGTCACCAGACAGCACCACGTGCCATGACCCTGCTCTGCTTCCCCTGCCTCGATTACCCACCTCTCTGGTAGGTCTCTTGGGTAAGAACTTAAATTGGGACCCTTTGCTATTTCATCATATCTGCACCAACCCCCAGCTACATGTTGATGGGTGTCCCCCTTCCCACCAACCTCCTCCAGACACAGTGGGAAGCATTCCTTGAAGAGCAGCAAGTGGTTTGCTCACCTTCTCACCATTTTGGGGTGACAGTTTCTAACCAAGATCAATTAACTTGGGTCAGAAGTTCTGCAGGAGCTGTTGGGACAGGACAAGGGCTGATGGGTTTAACCTAAAGGAGGAGATTTGGACTAGAGAGAAGGAAGAAATTTTGATGCTGAGGGTGGTGAGAGGCTGTGCCAGGTTGCCCAGAGAGGTGGGAGATGTCCCAGCCCTGGAACCATCCCAGCTCAGGTTGTCTGGGGCTGTGAGCAACCTGCTCTAGTTGCAGATGTCCCTGCTGACTGTAGGGGTTGGACTAGGTGACCCTGGGAGGTCCCTTCCCACCCAAACCATCCCGTGATTCTATAATTGTATGAACTTGCAGTGCCCAAGAAGAGGAGGAGATGTTTCACACTTCATGGTCTGTGGGAAGAGTTTTGCAAACCAAGTTGAGGAACAAAGAGAGAAGTGTTTGGAGAGGCTGAGGTGGGGAGATGGTGTTTTGCTGTTGAGCAGGAGGTGGTGGAGGTCACACTGCCTCAATTATCTCATTTCTCTCTCATCAATGCACTATTTGTGTTTGCATCCCCAGCATCAGAAGTATGGGCCAAACCTCTGAGCAGTGCCAGGCAGACAATGGCCTGGGGCATGAGTAAATCTAGTCATGGAACAGGACCTGGTCCTTTTTAATTAGATTGCATCAGAGCTGCTTCTGTTGCAGAGAAGATGATTCAGTTCAATTAGCTTTGCTCTCAGGTGGGAACCATTCTAACATTTTATATATATTTTTTTCATCCTTTCTCAAATTAATTTAATTAGCAAACTCTATTTTTGTGAAACAGGAGGAATGGAGCTTCAAGAAATGGATTTTCATATACAGAGTACAAGGAGGGGGGAGCAATGGAAATCATTTTGATAAGTAAGGCACAGACTGAATATCTCTATTGTTGCTAATGCCCTGAGGTTATCTTTTTAATTGCATCTAATAAATATAACTGTATTAATTAGAAATTACCTGGGAAGAGGCATTTTCTTCTGCTTTGTGGTGTACAGAGGTTCAAAAGAAGATTGCTGTTCCTAAGGGGAGGTGCAGCTAATCTACCTTTGCTTTTCTGCTCTTGGACTGACAACAAGATTCAGAGTATAAAATATCTTCTTGCTTTTGGTTCTGTTTTGGGAGGGTTTTGTGTGTTTTGTCTGATAATTGGAGAAGCAGATTGCTGGCCTTTAGCCAAAGGAGAATCAGGAACTCATTATGTGTCTATTACTCAGGAAACCTTTTCCTCCCCAGCTTTGGGATGGGAATCTCACTTGTCAAGAAGACCACAGTGCCCACACTGTGTGTTCATCTTTATCCTGCAGCAGATTTTTATGTCTTATTGCTTGCAAAGCCACAACTGGACATGGAGGTGCTGGAGTGTGACCAGAGAAGGGCAAGGAAGGTGGGGAAGGGTCTAGAGCACAAGTGTTGTGAGGAGCAGCTGAGGGAACTGGGCTTGGTTAGCCTGGAGAAGAGGAGGCTCAGGGGAGACCTTCTCACTCTCTGCAGCTCCCTGAGAGGAGGCTGGAGCCAGGTGGGGCTTGGGCTCTTCTCCCAAGGAACAAGTGATAGACAAGAGGAAACAGCCTCAAGTTGTGCCAGGAGCAGTTTAGGTTGGACATGAGGAACAATTTCTTGATGGAAAGAGTGCTTAATCTTTGGCCCAGGCTGCCCAGGGCAGTGGTGGAGTCACCATCCCTGGAGGGGTTTCAGAGCCCTGGAGCTGTGGTGCTGAGGGACGTGGTTCAGTGGTGACCTGGCAGTGCTGGTGAACAGATGGCCTTGATGATCTGAAAGTTCTCTTCCAACCAAAATGCTTCCATGATTTTGAGGAAAGGGGGGGGAAAAATAATCAGCAAATGTAAGAAAGCTCAGAAGTGTATTTTTCCCCTTTTCCCTTTGGTACAGTTCCTTGCCCTAGCTCAGCCCCTGGCCACACAAACAGCTAAGCCAGGAAAAGGGAAAGGAGGTGGAAGCAGGAAAAGGTCAGCTGGAGAAGGGATGGCTGAAGCTGAAAACACAGGAGAGGCTGGAGGAGAGGCTGGTCCCAGGAGATGTCACAGACAGCTGGGTTAGTCCCAGCAGACCTCACCATCACAGTTAACCTGAAGCTATATTTATACCTAGCACCCAAGGCATGGCTCTAAATCTTTTTCTACTACTATTTCTTTTATTTTTAAGCCTCTATTATAAATGCTACAGAGGAAGGAAAAGGTGCTTTGGGTTTGAAAGGAAAATGAAATTTCCACCTGGGTGTAAGAGGGAAGAGAAAAACTCTTCCAGGAGGGAAAATAAGTAATAGAAAAAGAAAAACCACACCACTAGAAAAGGCAAAATATATAAGGAGTTAGGTATATATAGATAAAAGGAATACAAGGAAATGTGCTAATGCACATCTTTAGTGGTGAGCATGGTGCTGTTGGGTGGATGGTTGAACTCCATGATCTCAGAGGGCTTTTCCAACCAGAATGATCCTGTGATTCTGTGAATAAATAAACCACAGTGGTGTGCCTGGGCTGCTCCTGTAGCCCAAACCTATTGAGATACAGAGGCTGGAAGCCCTAAATGGGTACTCCCTGTGTGGAAGGAAACAGGATGATTTATTCATGTCTTACTGTGATAATTAAATCCTTTCTATTCCATCTGTAACTGAGCAGCAACTGCTAACCATTTCTGAAGCAGCAGGACCACACAGTTTTCATCTAAGATGATGAAAATATGGGCAGCAGTCTCCAGGAGCTGCTAACCTCTGGTGGATTGGTTTGTCTGCTAGCTTTTAAACTAATCTTAAAGCACTGAGAGCATTCTGTGGGAAGAGACAAGTGACATCAGATCAGTGTTTAAGCAGGAGCAGGGCATGTCCTCAAGTGCCAGAGACTCTGATGGCAGTCTTTGGGGGTTTTTTTTGCTGTCATTAGGTTTATGTTTTTAGTGAAGTTAATGATTAGTCTTGGGCAAAGGTTGTGGAGTCTCCTTGTGGGGAGAGATTCCAAGCCCAGCTGGAGGTGACCCTGGGCAAGCTGCTGTGGGTGCCCCTGCTTTAGCAGGGGAGGTTGGACTGGATGATCCCAGAGGTCCCTTCCAGCCCCCACCAGGCTGGGGTTCAGTGAGATCAGTTAGCAGTGTGGGTGCTGTCAGCCGCACTGAGAGGCTGGGTCCAACTGTGTGTCTAATACCCTCCATGGGGCTCTGTGTCCTGTATCCCCCATGGATATCTTCACCCTAAAGCCCTTGGGGGTGATACCCCAGCTGCAGGCATTGCCTGGGAGGTGTTGGATGCTTTGGCCCAAGGAGGGCTTTTCCTTTAGGTTTGTGCCTGTGTAGGAAACCACTAAAACCCTGCTCAGAAGCCTTGTGAAGGCAGCAGTACCCAGGGGGGGATTGCTCTGACTCTTAATCTCAAACCAGCCTGAAACCAGCTCTGCTGCCTAAGGCTGCTCAGGGACTCACATTTCTTACCACACTTAAGGAAACTCACTTTTCTTTCTAAACCTCTTAAAAAGGCCTCAGGGTGCTGACCAGGTTGGACTTCATGTTGACCAGAAATATCGAGGTGTTCTGAGGTGCTAGAGCTCTGTGTGATCTTTTATATCTCATGCTGTAGTTGCCTAAAGACAGAAGGAATTTGGGAAGGGTTTCCTGAGCCAAAGGCAATGACCTCTGCTGACCTCACAGAATACTAGGGGCTGGAAGGGACCTCTGGAGATCACCTAGGCCAACCCTTGACCTCAGCAAAGAAGAGAGAAACTTTAAAACTAGCTGACAGAATGAGTAGAAATAAACCCATTAGGTAACTTATTAAACAACACCTGAATAAAGGATGAGCCCTTGGAAGGGCTCCTGGGCTCTGACAATGCCACTGCTGAGTCCAAGTCTCTTGAGTCATCAGGACACTCCCATGGGTCATATATCAGTGTTTAATGAGAGAATCTTCCCCTAGGAGTACCAAAACATTTGTGAAAGGTACATTTGTCCCTGCTCACTACAAGGAGGGTTGGAGCAAGATGATATTTAAGGTCCCTTCCAGCCCAAACCCTCCTGTGATTCATTTTATGATTTATTTTTGCTGGAGCTTTTTAATTATTGCTAATGAGGAGCTGATGAAAGCTTGAAGATCAGCCCTTCCTGGCCACAGGCCACAGTCCTGCATGTGGGAGAGCAAGAGGCAGGTTAATTGTTTCAAACATATTGAGCACTGAACAGGCTGAGAAACTGTGGGTACTGGTGGGTGAGGCTGCTGGACTCCTTGCCTCCATGCCCTGCAGGGGTTCCCTGTGTCTCCTTTCCAGCACCCTGGGTCCTTTGTCCCCAGCCCTGGCTGAGAGCAGAGGATCCCATGGGCATGGAGCCGGGCATGGCACTTGGGCAGATCTCCCTCCCCTGCTTCCAGAGCCCTGGGGACAGGAGAAACAGGCTTGGTGTTGGTTTGCCACCACCTAGCAGAGGAGAGCATTTGGGGGTCCATCTACAGGAGAGCTGAGTGGTGAGAAACATGCAGCTTCTGCTTTCCCCTTGAGTCAATGCTGCTGTTAGCATGATATCTGCATCAGTTATTTTACAATAAAATGGGAACTGAAAAATTGATTTCCAGCTCAGCAGTGGAACCAGCCACATGTGGAGAGAGAGGGGCTCCAGGAACTGCAGCCTGGTCAACCCTGGCTTCATTCCTTTCCAGGTCTTTATGGTGAGAGCTGACCCTGCCTCTTTGTTTCACTGTGGCTTGGGGAATTACAGAATCATCAGATGGTTTGGGGTGTATGGGACCTTAAAGATCCTCTAGTTCCAACTCCCCTGCCACAGGCAGGGACACCTCCCACTAGAGCAGGTTGCCCAGAGCCCCCTCTAACCTAGCTGTGAACACCTCCAGGGATGAGACACCCACAGCTTCTCTGGGCAACATGTTCTGGTATCTCAGCACCTTCCCAGTGAAGAATTTTTCTGCTCTGCACATTGCTTTCCTATCTTTGAGCTCCAATTCAGGATATTTGGGGGCTGTAATTCTCCTTCTTGCACTGGGGTTGTAGGCTGGAGATGCATCTGAAAACATCAGCAAAGCCTATTTTCCTCCTCCCAGAGACCTGACAGCCCACAGACAAGAAAAGGGGATGGGAAGAGGGTGTTTGTCTAGCAAACTAGCATGAAGAAACTGGCTACTGGCACTGGTGGCTTGGGTCAGCTGGTACTCACAGGCCAGGAGAAACTGTAAATTTACCTATAACCTTATTTACATATATATATATATGTATATATTTATAAATAATCTCCTGCATCCTCCTCCTGCTGCCCAGGCAGTCAACTGTGGCAGGGGGAGGAGATGAGAGCTGCTGCTGAAGGTGAAGCCATATGAACACAATAGCTTCTAATAACCTAATACCTAGCATTTTAGTTCTAATTAGCTGACTGTTTTATATCAATCTTCATTTAATTAGACCAAACCAGCAGTAACAAAGCCCCTTAACTGGCCCCTTTGTCCCCACAGCTCACCCTGCTGCCACAGGGAGGTTTTCCTGGGGAACTCAGTGCCTTTTGATGGAGCAACATCACAAACTGAAATGGAGGTGGTGGGAAATGGGCTCCAGGAAGTCCTTCACAGCAGAGCTGGCATATTGCTGTGCTGGTGAGTACCAGGAAGGGATCCAGGCTGTGGTAGGGTCCCCTTGGGGACCATCTTCCCTAATCTTGTGACATGGGCATGGAGCAGACTTCACCCAAACTGTGCATTTTTGATGGGTGCTGCTGTTTAGGTAACAGAGGCCAGGAGGACCCCTGAAGCAGGGGTGGTACAGGAGGCTACTTTCTGACTGCTTCAGGCTTCTGAGGCCACCTTCAGGGTGGTTGGGAAGGCTGGAGCAAGATCTGGTGGAGATGCTGATGGGGCTGGCATGGACCATGGTATGATGCTCAGCCTTTCTTTGCCCCCAGACACTTTTATCACCACATCACCTTCTCTGCAGCAGTCACTGCTGTGTGTGGGTTCACTGGGTACTGGAGCATGGCCACAGAAAGGCAAGGAAGGTGGTGAAGGGTCTAGAGCACCTGACATCCTAAAAAGCCCCTCACCATCTTCCAGGTTTCAAACACCAACAGAGGTGACACCCCCCAGGCACAGCAGGCAGTGAAATGTTGTGTTTGATCACAGGAGAGGGACAAACAGCTGACATCAGTCCATTGAAAACATCCAAAGCCCTGAAAGTAACAGCCATTAAAGAACCCCTTGCTGGATTGCACTAAAATGCAAAGGACCTTGACATTTGGTGGATTTAATTTAACACTATTGTGCAAAGCAGCAATTACAGTTCCATCATTATGGGTAATAAGCATGGCTGCAGTCTCACTCTAACCAAGCATGAAAGGATATTATTTGGAGCTCCTTGTCTATTGTCAGCCTCCTGCCACCTTCCCCTCCCTTCCCTCCCCCAGTCCTGCACCCCTGTCACAACACATTAGAGCTTTCCACTCCCCAGTGCTCTGCAGAGCAGCACAGACAGCCAAGCCCAGAGGAGAAGACTTCAAAGCACAGCTGAGTTGGGACTGTGGAGAAGAAAAGATGAAAGGAACAATTGGGCAAGGACAGGAGCCTTTCTCCTCTGGGTTAGCTGGGGACTTTCATTCTGCCTCAGTCTCAGGGAGTGAGTTAGTGAGGCAGAAACACAGACTCATGAGATTCTTTGGGTTGGAAGAGACCTTTAAGATCATCAGGTCCAACTGGTAACCAGACACTGTCAGGTCACCACTAAACCCTGTCCCTCAGCACCACATCTCAGGGTTCCTGATCTAGTGGGAGATGTCCCTGCCAGGCAGGGGGCTTGGATCTAGATGGTCTTTAAGGTCCCTTCCAACTCTGACAAGTCTAGGATTCTATAAGAGATCAACCCCCACCTGGCTCCAGCCTCCTCTCAGGGAGTTGGAGTGAGGTGTCCCCTGAGCCTCCTCTTCTCCAGGCTAACCAAGCCCAGCTCCTCAGCTGCTCCTCACAACACCTCTGCTCTAGACCCTTCCCCACCTTCCTTGCCCTTCTCTGGACACACTCCAGCACCTCAGTGTCCTTCCTGGAGTGAGGAGCTCAGCAGGAGAAATTACAAGGCAGAAGTGAGTTCCCAGTGGCCACGGGCTGTGAGGAGTGGGCTGTTCTGGTGCTGGGTGGCTGGCAGGTGGTGGCAGGGATGAGGATGCTCTTTAACAAGCTCTGCCTGCTGCTGCTTGGTCCTGATTAAGTCTTCAAGTGTAAAGTCATGGGAGGTGAGGGAGCATGGCCCCATGCAATTACCTTTCCATTAACTGCCTTGTCATAAATGAGAGGGAAGGTGCTTAATTCAAACAAAAGGTGAAGGAGATAAATCTCCTGCCAGTCCCTCCTGAGCTGCCCCTTTGCTTCATCCTGGAGCCTGCAGCAGCACATCCCAGGCTCAGCAGCACTGACAGCTTTTGATCTGGTGGGTCAATACCTCTTCCCCTTGGAGCCAAGGCAAAGAGGAGTTGCTTCATCTTCCTTGGTGGGAATGTAGACATCCCAGCCTCCCACCAACCCTCCCACTATTGATCTCCCCTAGGAATGAGCCCCCTGATTAAATTAGCATCAATGGCTGCTGACTATGAGGGGAGGTGTCAGGAGGATCGTTAGAGTGGGGGGTTATGAATAATTGAACCACTCTTCCCATGCTCCTTACTTAAGAGCTGAGGCTGAAGCCATCAGGCAGGGAGCTGGGGTGTCCCCAGGGCACTGCAAGCATAGAGACCTTGGGTTGAGGCATCAGCAGGTGCAGCAGCAGCATCCTTGAGAAGGTGTCACCTCCCTGGTGGCAATGCCCATGTTTGACCTTGCTGTCAGGGTTGGGCTTTATCAGCTGTAGGACTCAGGGACAGGGAAACTCTGTTTGTTCCAGACCTCTGCCACTGACCTGAGGGTTTGTCCTGGTGTCTCAGTGCTTTGAGGGCATTGATTTCTGGCAGTTCTTTCTCCTTTGCTGGGTGACTTGTTGCCTCTGTGCTTCTTGCTCTGGGGGAGTTGGCTTCTCCTTTTGCTGAGCATATTTTCCTGGACCATCGGCAGTGCTCTGCAATATCCTGTGTTGTTGGAAGCTCCTGAGGGCAAGAAAGATGCAGGGAAACACAGAGAGCAATTCCTGCCCCAGCCCAGGTGGCATGGCTGAGGCTGGAGTATTCTGGGATTTCTGGACCTTCAAGACCCTGCGGTTCCCAACATCTGTCCCAGCTGATGAGCCCAAGGAAAAGAAGGGCAAGGAAGGTGGGGAAGGGTCTAGAGCACAAGTGTGGTGAGGAGCAGCTGAGGGAACTGGGCTTGGTTAGCCTGGAGAAGAGGAGGCTCAGGGGAGACCTTCTCACTCTCTGCAGCTCCCTGAGAGGAGGCTGGAGCCAGGAGGGGCTTGGGCTCTTCTCCCAAGGAACAAGTGATAGACAAGAGGAAACAGCCTCAGGTTGTGCCAGGGGAGGATTAGGTTGGACATGAGGAACAATTTCATTATGGAAAGGGTTGTCCAGTCCTAGCCCAGGCTGCCCAGGGCAGTGGTGGAGTCCCCATCCCTGGAGGGGTTTCCAAGCCCTGGAGCTGTGGTGCTGAGGGCCATGGGTTAGTGGTGACCTGGCAGTGCTGGGTGATGATTGGACTCCATGATCTTAAAGGTCTCATCTGAACAAAAGAATTCTGTGATAAAAATATTAAAGATGAGAAAAGTATCTCCCACATAGCATGGATGGCAAACAGGCAAATCACCACCAGAAGAAGAAATCCAGCTGCAGCAGGACCTGACCCAGGGCATCACCTCTCTGAAGGCTCTCTGGAGTTTGAAAACAAGTCCAGAGAGCCTTCAGACAGGTAATGCCCTGGAGCTGGGGAAAAGAGAGGAACTCTGGCATATTAGAACAGAAACAGTGTGGGAACAAAGGTCACAAGAGAGCTGTGAAAAGCAGAAGGTCAGCAGCATGCCAAAAGCTGAACAGCTTCACTGCAGAGGCTCCTGGCCCATGAGGATCAAAGTCCTTCCCAGGATAACTAGGTGCATGGGTTTTTTTCCTCTTCCTTTGGCAGCAAAGTAGGATGCGAGGGGTTTATTTCTTGGCTTGTTACAGAAAAAAAGAAAGCTGAAATACAGCAGTAATCAGAGGACAGAGTGGAAGCAGTTGTAACCTGAAACAAATAAGGGAAAAGCAAAAGAGAATGATGATGTGAATAATAAATGACAAGAACAAAACTAGCTAAGGAGGCAGCAGATAATGATGTCACTTTAAATAGAGTACAGAAAGTCCAGACAGTGGCATAAAGGTCCAGGTTGGAGTCTTGTGCTCTTTTCAGCCTCTAAAAGACATGAATTGTCCACCAAGGGAAGCCTTTGGTGGGTGTAGACCTGTAGGACTGAGATCTCTTTCAGCCCAGGGATAGCTACTGAAACACTCTCCCTGTTTCCATAATCAAGGCTATTGCTTATATTTATCAGAACTACACCAGATATTTACTTACATTTACAGAAAGATTGGCACCCTCTGATGCCCAGAGAGGTGGGAGATGTCCCATCCCTGGAACCATCTCAGCTCAGGTTGTCTGGGGCTGTGAGCAACCTGCTCTAGTTGGAGATGTCCCTGCTGACTGCAGGGGTTGGCTAGGAGACCCTGCAAGGTCAACCCAAACCACTCTGTGAATCTGTGATGTTACATTTACTTCTCCATTTACTTACAGTTACCAGACCTAGAACTGGTTTTTGAAGATCAGTGTTGTCACACTAAGGACAGATTTAGAACAAACAAAAGGTAGTGTCTGAGAGGCCAGACAGAGATGTCATTTCTCATTGTACTTGATGACTTAATGACATCAGCAATTTAACAGGCTTAGACTAACATGATAGTGAATCCCAGAATCCCAGCATGGTGGGGGCTGGAAGGGGCCTCTGGGCATCATCCAGTCCAACCCCTGCTCCAGCAGGGGCACCCACAGCAGCTTGCCCAGGGTCACCTCCAGCAGGCCTTGCAATCTCTCCCCACAAGGAGACTCCACAGCCTCTCTGCAAAGCCTGGGCCAGGGCTCCAACACCCTCACACCAAACAAGTTTGTCCTCCTGCTCAGATGCAACCTCCTGGGTTGCAGTTTGTGCCCAGTGCCCCTTGGGCTGTCCCTGGGCACCACTGAGCAGAGTCTGGCCCCAGCCTCTTGCCCCTTCAGGGTCTTGAGCTCTTGCTGAACCTTGAGCAGCTCCCCTGTGGGTCTGCTCTTCTCCAGGCTCAGCAGCCCCAGGGCTCTCAGCCTTTCCTCCTGCCACAGATGCTCCAGTGCCCTCAGCATCTTCCTAGCCTCTGCTGGCCTCTCTCTAGCAGTTCCTTGTCTCTCTGGAACTGGGGAGCCCAGAACTGAAGCCAGGACTCCAGCTGTGGCTTCCTTAGGTAACACTGACCTTACTGAACCTTCCTGGCAAGGTTCAGATTTTAAAACCATCAACCATAAATTTAGGTATATTATGGAGAAGACAACTCAACAAAAATGTGTATTTTTGAGGAGCAATGCACCAGCTAACTAGTCAGCAAGCTGTGCTCTCCTTGAGCAATAAGGAGCTGTCAGCAGCCTGCCTGAACGGCTCAGAAATAAGAAAATTACTGCAGGAATACATGGAAATGAAAATAGCTCTGGGCACTCAGAATCCCAACTGTGAAAGTGAAATATGTAAACTTTAAGCAGCACCAGAGGGCATGGACACTGTGACAGGCACTGCCCAATGTGACGTGGCACTGGACCAGAAAATGTGGTGGTGGGGACTGAGGGGAGGGAGCAGAGCCCAAGGATTGTGCTGCAGCACAGCGTGGGCATGGGGACAGGGTGATGTTGATGGTAGAGGAAGTTCAGTGTTGGGAATGTGATGGGCATCAGGTGGGCAGGGGGGAGCCAGAGCTTCTCCACATTGCAGTGGTTAGTCCTCAGCCAGGACTTTCATCCCCAGGACTGAAAATCCCCTGCTGGATCTCTATTCTGAATCTTGGCATCATAGGATCATAAGATGGTTTGGGTGGGAAGAGACCTTTCCAGGACATCTAGTCCAACCCCCCACAGGCAGCAGGGACATCTGCAACTGCACAGGGTGTGGGGGGCTGCTGGGGGTGTGTACACCATGTGGGATGCTGGCAAAGAACACCTTGAGGATGACCCTGGAGGCATCATCTTCTGGGAGCTCTCTTGGCTGGTGTGGAACCTACCAAGCCCTGGGTGAGCATGGACAGGGACCAAGGGACTGGAGCATATGGGAGGAGACAAACCTGACCCAGGACTTGTGTGCCAGCAAGAAGGGAGCCTGGGATGTGGGGACAGATCCTGGGGAGATGCCTGAGCTGGGCTGCTGGGTGGGTCCCTGCTGTAAGTGGAGCTCAATGTATGTACTGCCACTGGTGGGATGCAGCCTGCTCACCCAGATAAGCAGGATGTAACCACTGATGCTGAGTGCTCTGTGTCTGTGCCTGCAGGTGTGTGTCTGTCATATACAGCCTATGAGGAGCACGTGCTCACCTTGGCTACAGGATGGAGAACTGGGAGGGCTGGAGGTCATGGACATGCTGCGGAGGTCTGGACCACAGGGCAGGAGGAACCTCCCAGGCCCCTGAGGTGGGTGTCAGCTCAGTTCCAGCATCTCTGCTCCCCAGAACTGGAGCAAGATTGTGGGTGGCAAGTCTGGATCTGGCCTGAGAGGGTGGGGAGAGGCTGATCCTCTCTCACCCCCTCCCTGAGCATCCACTCTGGGGGTGCCTGGGAGACATCTCCTCCCTCCCCCCATTTAATCAGTCCTTAGGTCACCGTGTGGGCTGAGAGCTGCCAAAGCACCCAAAGGGAACTGGGATGTGAGGTGTGGCTAAAGGAGGTTCAGGTCTGCTCATACAAATGGGAATTCCAGCAGCTCAGGAGAGTGTGGCAGCAAAAAACCTGCTGGTTTTTAATTTCCACCCAGATTAGAGGGAACTGGGATGGTGTGGGGCTGACAAATGACATCCCTTGGACATACTGAGGGTGTCAGATGGGAGACTGCAGATGTGTCATCATCAAATCAGGAGAAAATTGGTCTTCCTCCAGCCATTAATAACTCCCCAGCAAACCATCCCAGTAATGAAAACTGATCAGTGCCAAATGGCTGAGCTCAAACCAGCAGCCACTGGCCTGATCCTGCTCACCAGAACCTGGCCCCGTGGCCAAGGCCAAGGTCAGGTCACTGGGAAGCACAGTCAGGAGGAGATGCACCCCCTGGTCTGGGGTGGGGTGGGATCAGCAGGGGCCCTTTGTGTCACTATATCTCCCCCACCTCACCTCAGGCATCTGCAGAAGGAGGGGTGCAGGGGTGCTCTGGGAGGCAGGGATGCTGTGGGATGCAGGGATGCTGTGGGAGGCAGGGATGCTGCAGGGTGGCATGCACAGCAAAGGAAAGGCTGAAGGGCATGTGGGTGCTGCTTTGTCTTCACAGCCAGAGGAAGAAGAGGAGAAGGCTGCTTCTGAGGGCTGCAGCCCTGCTCTCAGCACCCAGGCAGTGGGTCATGAAGGTTTTCCCTCCTGCCAAGGGGAAGGCAGAGCAACCGTGCATGGAGAGAAATGCCTTTGGGCACTCATCTCCAGGTGTAGTAGAAGTGAACAAGGAACCAGGTTACCTTGGATGTGCTCCTCATCCATAATCATCTGCAGACAGTTAATTTTTGAAGCTATCTTAGATAAGTGAGTGTTCTGCTCATGCACTCCTCACTTCACATCTCTGCACCTTCCTCTGAAACATGGTGATTACCATAGGTGAAACTCCAGGCACCTCCTTTATCTTTCTTCCATCTCTTTTGTCTCTTCAGTTGAACCCTTTGATCAGATTTACCATCTCCTCTGGTGCAGAAACTCCTGTTGCCAACTGAATATCTTTAGTGCACACTGTGGGTTTGCTTCAGGACTCATTGTAGTTAAGAGGAGCATTTTTGTTGGCTGCTGTGTGTCTGAGATGAGGACATAACCATGTCTGGAGACATGGAAACACTCTCAAGTCTCATTACAAAGTCTAATTCCACCCAGGAAGTCTTCAGGAACTCAGTTCCCAAGTGGTATGTGTGTTACCTCTATAAATCACCTGCAGCCATCTGCTTCCCATCCTCCTGAGTCCTCTCTCACCTGCCCTGAATTTCAGTTACTGTTTCCTTCTAGAAGTCTGAGGCAAGCAGATGTCAAAGGCTAGAACTAGAGTAACAAAGCCTGAGGTCTGCTTTCCACTGGATGGTGGAAGTGTCCTCTCAGGGTAAGGTACAGTATTCTCTACCCTGCTCATCTGCTTTTTGGCCTGATGGAGGCAGGTGTTGGGCTGTTGGATCTGTGGTTTGACCCAGGACAGCCCTTTCTGCACTCCTCTGCTCCTTCTCCTGCTTGTCCACAGCTTTTCTGTCTCATGGGGATCAAAACTGAACCCAGTATTCTAGGTGTGGCCTGACCAGCTCTGTGTAAAGTGGGATGATGGCTTCAAATGCCCCAAACCTTTCCCTGCTGTAATCAGTGCCATCAGGAGATGAGGGTCAGAGTAAAGGACACCTTGGTAAAAGCCACACCACACCTGTAAGGATTCTCACTTGCACTTCTCCTGACCCTTCCACTTCAGGGAGAGCTTTCTGGGCAGGTAGTCAGAAATCTGCAACCCACAACTTGAAATGAAGATGAGCTGGAGTGCTTTGTTGTGGTTTTTTTGGGCTGCAGCCTCCTGCAGAGGATTTATTTGTTGACCATGATGGTTCCAAATGGGGATGGACTTGAATTTAGAGAAACAAGATGGCACTGACAGATGCAAACCATTGCTTTTGGCAGCTGGGAGCTGAGCAGCTGACAGCAATGGTGTTTTGCTGTGGAGCTGGAACACTTGGCAGCAGCTCAGGCTTTAAAAGCCCACCAGTGTTGCTGGGTGGATTGTTTATAGTCTTCACAGCTCATCAGGCTCTGTAATGGGAAGAGGCAGGACATTTGGAGAGAAGAGGCAAAACAGTGGTGATGTTCCCTTGCTAATTGCCTCCTCTCCTCTGCCAGAATGAGGTGGCAAAAAAGGAATCTCTGCCAGGGTTGCCACTGCTGGGACCACTGAGCCCACTGCCCACAGAGAGGGAAAGAAAGTGGAGGAGGAGATCAGGGCAGAGCTGGAAGAGATTTAACTGGAAGCCCAAAGAAAACTCACTGGCCAAAATGCAGCAGGCAGCAGCTGATAGTGGAGCAGATGTCCGGGTCTCTTCTCTCTTCTGGAGGGCTAATGACAAGTAAACTTGAATGTAACAAGAATTCTGTGTGTACCTGAACTCCATACTGGGTGATATGGGGGATGAAGGGGTGGAGAGCAGCTCTGTGGAGAAGGAGCTTGGGGGAACTGGTTGGTGAGAAGCTGGAGATGACAAAATCTTCTGCCAGTATAGACCTGAGTGGGTCACTTCCAAATCCTAAAGGGAACTGTTCAAGAGGTTCTTGCTTCTAGGTACACAGGTCTGGGGTGAAGGTTGTGCTTTGGATTCATTTTGCTTTGCTTTGGGTTGGTTTTACTTTGATTTTAGTTTGTTTTGCTTTGCTTTTTGGTTCGTTTTGCTTTGTTTGTGCTTTGCTCTGGTTTGTTTGGGTTGGTTTGCAACAGTTTCCCATGCACTCATGTTCTGTCTCTTTCCTGTCTCTTTGCTCTGCAGTTTCCATCCTGTTGGTCAAACAGAAGCAAGAGGAAGCAGCTCGTGGCATCCAACCTCTGAAGTGTCGTCAAAATGCTCAGCCAGACTGGCACCATCCTCAGGGGACACCTGTGATGCCCATGTGCTTTTCTGCTGCTTGCTGGTGGCTGAGAAGCTGCCCATGAGGCAGCAATGTGAGCTCCCAGCCCAGAAGCCAACCCTGTCCTGGGCTGCAGCCCCAGCAGCATGGCCAGCAGGGCAGGGAGGGGATTGTGCCTCTGCTCTGGGGAGACCTCAGCTGCAGTGCTGGGGCCAGCTCTGGAGTCCTCAGCACAGCACAGACATGGAGCTGGGGGAGCAGGGCCAGGGGAGGCCACAGAAATGATGTGGGGACTGGAATCTCTCTGCTGTGAGGCCATGCTGAGAGAGTTGGGGTTGTTGAGGCTGGAGAAGAGAAGGCTCCAGGGAGACCTGACTGCAGCCTTGCAGGACTTAAACGGATGTAGAAGAAAGCTGGGTACAGACTTGTTAGGAGGAGCTGTTGGGACAGGACAAGGGCTGATGGTTTGAAACTGAAGGAGTAGATTGAGACTAGATAGAAGAAAGGAATTTTCACCCTGAGGGAGGTGAGAGCCTGTGCCAGGTTGCCCAGAGAGGTGGGAGATGTCCCATCCCTGGAACCATCCCAGCTCAGGTTGTTTGGGGCTGTGAGCAACCTGCTCTAGTTGCAGATGTCCCTGCTGACTGCAGGGGGTTGGACTAGATGACCTGGAAAGGTCCCTTCCCACCCAAACCAGTCTGTGATTCATTCTCTCTCAAACAGTAGCTTTTTCTCCTTCCTGTCTGGAGGTTTATCTAATTTGAAGGCTGTTTGGGGCCAGTCAGTGACCAGTGCTATAGGAGGCAGCCATGAATGGTGTGAAGAGCTTTTGGCAAGCTCTGAGATCCTCAGCAAGGGCCATGGCAGAGATGGAACTGAAAAGGTTGCCAAGGCCTGGCCCAGGCTGCCCAGGGAAGTGATGAAGTCACCACCCCTGGAGGGGTTTCAAAGCCCTGGAGATGCAGTGCTGACGGCCATGGGTTAGTGGTGACCTGGCAGTGCTGGTTAATGGTTGAACTTGATGATCTTAGAGTCTTTTCCAGCCCAAACTGTTCTATGATTTATGAACTGCTAGTAGCAGTCCAGTGCAGAAGCCTAAAGGGGAAAGGGTTAAGCCAAGGGATGAAGTGTCAGAAGGAGCACATGGTACCATGCTCCTGGGCACTGAGCTGAGCTGGGCAGGGAGAGCTCCCAGCCCTTGGTTGGGACTCACACCTGTGTGGGTGGATTGGAAGACTCAGGATATAAAAAAACCCTATTAATTGTGATTTATTAGGGGATTATGGGGCAAATATGCTTTGTGTTCACTTCCTGCACGTGTGCTCCTTCTGCTCCTGGTTGAACTAAGAAGGTGTCAGGGGGTTTTGTTATTTGAACTTCAGGAGAAGAAAAAGCTGCACATAAGAGGGATAAAAAAGGATAGGCTTTCAGTTCTGAGCTGTGTGGGCCAATTGTAAACTGGATTATGTGGTTTGCTGCTGATTTTCATAATGTAACAAAAATCTCATTATCTTTCTGGGTAAATCTGGTGAGAGTGGAGTGAAAACACCGAAGGGAGAAAACAGGAGAGCTCTGAGAATGGTAGAACTGATTGCACCAAGCTGGTTTCTTGGTACAGGACACCTTGTTTTTGGGAAAAGCTTAAGTAAATAAATTAACCTCCTAGGAAAATGACTTTGAAGTGTGGATTTTTTAAAGGACACTTTGTGTGCTCTGTGTTCATGTCCATCTCTGCTCACAGCTACCTGAACATTGCAGCCTTTGGCATCTTTGAGAGGCACCAAGAGTTTTTTATTGAGTACAGATAAGGAATCCTTAGCCTTTCATGAGATGAAGAGAGTCCAATGGCTTTGTTTTCCCTGTTCTCTTCCAGCCAAGGAGCAGCTCTGCTGACTCACTCCTGGAAGAAGCAGTGATACCTGGGGTTTGCTGCACAGCTCCAGCAAGTGAGGGCTCTGCAGGGAGGTGTGGAATTCACCATCCTTCTCTGGTCAGTCTGTCCTGAGCCAGAGTAAAGCTTCCCGAGGTGAAGAGAGCTGCTCTCCATGAGCACACTCCTGGCTGTGAGCTGTGCAGCTTACATCTCCTCAGCACTTCAGAAATGAGCACCTCGAGGTCATGAATAACAGAAGATGGGCTCTGCCCCTCCACAGGATGGGCTGATTGTCAGCCCAAGTCTAGGTGCAATTCTCTCTCCCAGCTTAAGGTGACTGAAATGTGTGTGACCGGAGAGTGTGTTTCTTCAGGCCCTTCATTTGGGGTTAGCTGATTTAGAGACATTTTCCTTAGTGATGGTGCTTGCAGGCTCTGGTGATTGCTGGTGCCACCTTGATCTCCAGGAGATGTTCAGCTGTGTTTCAGCTGCAGGGTGGGAGGTATGCAACTTGAATCCTGGGGTCAGTTTTGGGGTCCTTACTCCAAGAAGGACACTGAGGTGCTGGAGAGAGTCCCTAAAGTGGTGGAGACACCATCCCTGGGGGGATTTCAAAGCCATGGAGATGTGGTGCTGAGGGCCATGGGTTAGTGGTGACCCGAGAGTGCTGGTTAACAGCTGGACTGGATGATCTTTTCCCTCTCTCATTTACCTGAACTATTTCACACAATTCATCTTGGGCAACTTCATGTAAGTCTTAGCTGTCTGTGTTGAGCTGTGGGTTGGTTTTTGGTTTACAAGCTGCTGTGGGTGACCCTGCTGGAACAGTGGGTTGGACTGGATGATCCCTAGAGGTCCTTTCCAACCCTCCCCATGCTGGGATTCTGTAGCCATGGAACCATGTGAACAAACCATGCAGCCAAACTGTGACATAATTTGAGAGGCTGGTTTGCAGAGGAGCAGCACAGCAGCACCCTCCCTTCACACCCTCCACCCCTGCCCCAACTCCCCACCTCCTCTGCTCCTCCAAATGACTTCTTAGCTTTGCAGCTGACTGAATCCTGAGTGAGAAAAGCCCCTTTGGCTCCCTCCTGAGCTGCTGTGCTGGGAATGCAAATGATTGTCTGTTTATGCTGCAGCACCATCTGCACATCTCCTGTTTGGTGTAAATGATAGGTTGGCCCCAAAGCTTGGACCACAGATATCAAACCCTCATCAAGATCTCTGCATAGGCCAACAAAGCATCCTGCAGAACCTCCTGTTTCCCCCTGGTTTTTGGCAGGAGCTGGAGGATCAGCAATATGAAGAGACCTTGCTTAAAGTGCAGTTTTTACTGCTCAATATGTTCTCTCTCTGGGAAAGCTGCTGGTTTGTGCTTGAGACCTGGCAATGTTCACCCAGCAGAGCTGGGGCCTCTGGAGAGGAGGGAGACAGAGGCAAAGGGGACCTGGGTACCAAGGAACATCATTAAGAGTCTCTTGATTTATCTCCCTCTCCAAGAGAATCAGGTAGCAATAATTTGACAGGGCCACCGCACACATCCCCACCACTGCAGCACCTCAGGGCACACATTGAATTTTCTTCTGTAACAAAAGCAAGGGAGAGAGGTCAGAAAATAAACCCCAACACACCAGAATTGATCTCCAGTCACCACTCTCCATGTTCCCCTGCTTCTAAAATTATGATGGCAATCAAAAGAATATGTGTAAAGCTTAACAATGGTAATTTCCCCTGAACATCTCAAAAGGGTTTTGCAGATTTCCCTTGCCTGGAGCAAGAGTGGAGCTCCCAGCCTGCCTATGCACCCTGTCATGGGGAGGAATCCTAGATCCCAGCATGCTGGGGGTTGGAAGGGACCTCTGGGCATCACCCAGTCCAACCCTTGCTCCAGCAGGGGCACCCACAGCAGCTTGCCCAGGATCACCTCCAGCTGGGCTTGCAATCTCTCCACACAAGGAGACTCCACAACCTCTCTGGGAAGCCTGGGCCAGGGCTCCAACACCCTCACAACAAACAAGCTTCTCCTCCTGCTCAGCTGCAACCTCCTGGTTTCCAGTTGGTGCCCAGTGCCCCTTGGGCTGTCCCTGGGCACCACTGAGCAGAGTCTGGCCACAGCCTCTTGCCCCTTGAGACCCTTTAGCTCTTGCTGAACCTTGAGCAGCTCCCCTGTGAGGCTGCTCAGGTTAAGCAGCCCCAGGGCTCTCAGCCTTTCCTCCTGCCACACATGCTCCTGCAGTGCCCTCAGCATCTTCCTAGCCTCTGCTGGACTCTCTCCAGGAGTTCCTTGTCTCTCTGGAACTGGGAAGCCCAGACCTGGACCCAGGACTCCAGCTATGGCCTGACTAGGGCAGAGGAGGAGGAGAACCACCCTCGACCTGCTGGTCTCCTTCTTCCCACTCCCACCATGCTGGGATCCTGTCACTCTATAGTGTTACCAGGCTGGCAGCAGCATTGTTCTTTCTGAGCCTGTTCTCCAGATGCAGTATGATAGATGGTTGGTATTGATGTCATGTTGACAATCCTTTGACCTTGCAAAATTTCAGAGAAGAAAAATGCACAGGGCATGGACTTGAGCTGCAATTTCTTTGTTCCTGTCAGGTCCAGTGAAGATTGAAGCAGTTCCCAGCCATGGATCAATCACTATTTGTCACTGCCTTCAGAAGGGAGAACAAGGCCTTTGATAAATGACAGTGGTTTTAAATTTACCCAATCAAACTGTGGTTTGGCCAAAAGCTCTTGATGTCAACACCTCCTGTTCTCATGCCTTGTTTTGACAAGGGAAATCATGTGTTGTGTAGAGCTTGCTGCACCACACTGAGGCTGGAGCCAGTGGAATGGGAAGCCAAGAGCCAAGAGCTGCTCCTGGTGATGACTGGCCATAGAGCCACTGGGAAATGCTGATGCTGTAAATATTGGTAACTCTGCTCACAAGTGGCAACTTTGGGCTGGTTTAAGGAGAAAGTGGCTGCTTTGTGGCCTACTTCCCCCATGGACAGGCTGATGGGAAGGGAGGGAGGACCCAGGGGCTTCTGTCTTCCTCATTGTGTCCAAAATGTCATGTTGTGTGTGTGGAAAGTGTGGAGTCACCATCCCTGGAGGGGTTTAGAAACAATATAGAGGTGGTGCTTTGGGACATGGCTTAGTGGCATGGTGGTGAGAGG
Organism: Galbula dea; assembly: GCA_013399015.1. Classification (NCBI taxonomy): domain Eukaryota; kingdom Metazoa; phylum Chordata; class Aves; order Piciformes; family Galbulidae; genus Galbula; species Galbula dea. The sequence continues at coordinate 39,044 of VWZX01002551.1, read as the reverse complement.
CTGGTGGTTGGACTCGACCATCTGAGAGGTCTCTTCCAACCTTGAGGGTTCTGTGACTCTACACAGCAGTGTGCTTTGCAGTGGGGTTTGAAGTCACACCAACCTTCACTCTGCCACCAGTCATTAGTGAAGATGCTGAAGGAGACTCTATCCAATCCTGGCCCTTGGGGAACACCACAAGCTCCAGGCTTCCAGCTAGACTCTGCACCACTGAGCACAACCCTTTGAGCTCTGTCCTTCAGCTGGTTCTCCATCCACCTCACATCTGTCATCTATCAGGAGCTGGAACTGGTGAAGAAGAAAACATGTGGTGGGTGCAGGGCCTGTGCTGTCTTCCTGTTGGGGGTTGGTTTTGTTTTGGCTCCTTCTGTTGTGTTAAGGCTCTCACTGATTTCTTCAGCCTGTTGGCTCCTGCCAGCAAGAGGTTTGGGAATGTTGATTTTTATCATCTAAATATTGCCAGTTTAGCTTTAAGATACCCCAGGGACTCTTTGATAGGGTCCTTAATTCTTGTCTCCAGTGTGATGTGTTGGTGCCTTCCTTCCCTTGGGCCACTTCATTAATAATCCCATGAAACATGCCTTGAAGTGTCTCATGACAATTAAAACATGTCCCTTTGCTCCTAAATTAGTCTTTCTCATTCTCTTTTAAAAACAGCTTACTGAAGAACCCTACTTTTAGATGAGTTCTTGTGCACAAGCTGCAAACACTCCCTGAAGGTGCCCTTGGGCTGGGGGGTCCATGAGATACAGCTTTGATTTCAGCCATGGGATCAGCAACATTCACCACCAGGAGAGACCAGCAAAAGAATCTTTGGCTTCCCTTCCACCATCCCTCCTGCTCCCACTGGCAGCTCTTTTGGTCTGTGTCAATTTAGGTGAAATACTGTCCTCTCATAGTTGGACAAGGAAGACAACTTCAGGCTCAAGAAGTGAACTTGGGATAAATGAATGGCACTGGAGGGAGGCTGCAGTCTGCCCAGAGAGGTCTGGTGCCTTCATCAGCACCAGATCCTTGCCCACACAGAAGAGAATCTAGGAGCTGTTTGCTAAGCACTAGGCTTTTTTGTTATTAAGGTTATTTTTTTATTACTAACTGTATTTTGCTCTTATTTGGTTATTTCTTATTGTTCTTCTGTTATTAATTAATTCTGAAGGTCAGGCAACAACAGTGATGCCATCATGGCAGTGTGCTGGTAACAAGGGGTGTGCCTTTGACAGGAGTGGTTGGCTTGACCCCTATGAGATAGATTCAAGCAGGTTAATTAATGCAATTAAGGCTGCTTTGAAATAAAACTGCAAATTAGGCACATCAGGTGCAGAGGATCTGCATGAAACAGTGATTTGGGGTCAGAGGAGTTCCCCAAATCATTTCAAAAGCTAATTCCCCCTCTTAATTCCAGGTTAAATATGTCTGTGGTTGCAATAATTCCAGTGCCATTGATCAAAATCAGCCTAGCAGCATTAGCTGCTCCTAATTAGGTGCCATCTAATGATGAGCTGACAATGACCACCTGCAGGAGGGCTGTGGCCCTTTAAAAGGGGCAGGGGAAGAGCACTGCAGGTTCTTCCTGGGATAGGTGCTGGTGGAGAAGTGCTGGTGGCTGCTGTCTGTGAGGTAAGTCACTTAATGTTGGATTGGTGTTTCAGCAGTAGGTTGGTTAAAGTTTGGGTTCCTGTTTCTCTTCTTCTGGTGCTTTAGATGGTGATGGAGTTGGGCAGGAGCAAGGCTTGTTTACTCTGGCTGAACAGGGCTGTGAGAGCTAGACTGCAGAGGGAGGTATAAGTCCCCAGGAAGCTGATGGAGATAAAACCCTGCAAGAGTTCTGTTTGTGATGGAGTTTGACTCCAGGCATAGGTTACCTCTAGATCTGGAATGTAATGTGGGGCTTGGAAAAGAGCAGGGAGCTCAAAGCAGTGTTTTTTTGTGGAGGGATGATGTGGAACAGCTCTCTGTGCTGCTGCTGTAGCTCTTGCTCCATCCTCGAGGCAGGCTGGCCTTCAAGAGAGGTTTAATTGATGGGAGAAGGGGTCCAGAAGTCTCTTTGCTTCCTTCCTTATGAATCACAGCATGCACGGTTGCTCTCTTTGTGTGGTAATGGCAATAAGTAAGTGGTTTTCCTACTTCTGCTGTAGTCCCTTGGATAGCTGTCTGTAGGGAGGGATGTTACTGATGGCATCTCATGGTCATGGAGACTCCAGGTCTGCCTGTTACTATTTAAAGGTTTTTATTGAGTTTGATTCATATCCATTCCTATTTGAAATAGCTGCTAACAGCTGTAACCTGAGCAGTGCTCTCTGTACCTCTGGTGACTGAAGTATCTGCTGTATGCACACCCCTGGGATCAGCTGAACTCCTGTGGCATCACTAACTGCTGTTGATGTGATAGGAGCAGATCAGAGCCTGAGAACTGTGCCCTCTGGGAGCACAACTCCTCACAAATCCATGGTGGTGCAGCAATTCCTTTTGGTGGTTTTTGTTGTGTTTGTTTTGATTTTAATATAAAAACCATCAAACTAACTCCTTATTGTGGTCTTACAGTAATTAAAGATGGGGACAGACTTCTTACATGGCCTGTGGGGACAGGACAAGGGCTGATGGCTTGAAACTAAAAGAGGAGATTGAGACTAGATAGGAGGAATAGATGTTTTCTGCTGAGGGTGGTGAGAGCCTGCCCCAGGCTTCCCAGAGAGGTGGGAGATGTTCCACCCCTGGAATCATCCCGGCTCAGGTTGGACCTTGGGGCTGTGAGCAACCTGCTCTAGTTGCAGATGTCCCTGCTGACTGCAGGGGGTTGGACTAGATGCCCTTGGAAGGTTCCTTCCCACCCAAACCAGTCTGTGACTCTATGACTCTGAAACCCCCAGTCTGAGTGCCCCACAGCCATGCTGACCAGTGTCCCAGCCAGCAGCAGAGTGCACTTCCCATCAGGAAGCTGCAGGCAGCTCTGTCCTTCCTTTGTGCCAGCTGTTGCAAGAGGTTTCTCTAAGCTGGAGGGGAAAAAAGCCTGTGTCCATCCCTGCCTGTGAGCACTCTAGTGTCCTGAGGACAGGTGTTCAGTGAGGTGGTTGCACTCTTCTGACTCCTCTGCCACTCTGCTGTGAGGAGACCAACTCCTTGGCTTTAGTGCTTTTGAGCTAGAAAACAGCCACTTAACCTGATGGCTTTCATTGTAAAGTAGCAGGCAGGCAGGGCTGAGAGGCTCAGTTATGTGGTGATCTAGTGATGCTCCTGAAAGAACTTTGCTGAAATTCCCACCACTGCTCCACCTGCCCTGTGCACATGGGTGAGCCTTGGGGAAAGGCACCAGAGAACACCTGAGCCCTTCAGCTCAGCCTGGCCCAGCACTGCTCGGTGCCTTTGGCCCAGCAGGCTAAGAGGACTCTTGTCTAAGGAGCTGACAGGAGGTCTCACTTCTCTGCTTCTAAAGCCTGCAGCTTCCCTTTTCTCTCCCTCCTCCCCAAAAGAGCAGATGTGAGGCTGGAGGAAGCAGTTAACTTTTTATTTCTCTTTTCCACTGCTGATCCTCGTGTTTTGCCAGCATTGGAGCTCCCTTCCCTGAGCAGTCTGACACTTCCACAACCTATTTTCTTTCTGCCTGCTCTGATCTCTTATTATTTGACCCTAATGAGGAGAGACTGCTCTGGCTGGGTGGAAGGTGTGTGGAGCTCTGGGCCCATGGTGCTCTGACCATGGATTAATTTCCATGGTCCTGTCAACAGCTTTTCTCTGCCTCTCTCTAGAACTGTATGCTCAGTATGTTCCTGCAAAGACCATGGAGAAGGACCATTAGATCCAGGATCTGACCTCTCTGTCCAGCCAGCAGATGATGCTGGGAAATGTTGCAGGGAAGGGGATGTAGATGTTTTCCTTGTGAAGATCTTCACATATCTAAACAGCTCTGGTTTTTCCTTGCATTCATGCATGTCACTGGTGTAGAGTAAGAGAGGATCTGCCACCAGGACACCCTAACACACCTGCTCCCATCTGAAGCCTCATCTGCTGGGCAAGTGTGGAAATGACCCTGGGAAGTTCACACAGAAACATAAATGATCTCATCTCCATGCTTAGATCACAGCCAGGGTGCTAAGGAGATGTTAAGTCAGCAGGAGGGAGGCTTTTAAGAACAAATTAATAGATGGTATGAGTAACACAAGCTGTAAGAGCCTGGGTTTGGGGCTTTTTTCCACAGTCAGGATATGCTGGGTGAAAAGTACAACCGAAAATTTCTTCTCTTAACAAGTGCATGACTTTGGTGGGAAATTAGATCTTTATATAGCCTGGTAAGGAGGAAGCAGTGAAGAAAGTAAGTGAGGTGTTGGTCTCCTGTGTTATTAAGCTGTGTGAAGTCTCAACCCAGCAGAGAAACAGAATGAATCTCAAGCCTGACTTCCATTGTTAGGATTGGTTTGCTGGTTCTTCGGGGGATGTTGCTGAACCTCCTCAGAGCCATGGGCACCCTCTGCTCTGTCTGTCCCCCTCCTCCCTGGATACTGCTTCCCACTGCTCCCAAGTCTGTGTCCCTCCTGTGTCCTGTCATCTCGATGCAGGGTGCTTGAGGGCCAGAAGAAGGAGCTAATGCAGTTCCAGGTGAGACAACATGCAGGTCACCTGCTTTTCCCTGCTCTGCAGGTCTTGCTTCCCCACCAGCAGATGTCTGTGTCACAAACAGCTTCAGGCAGCACCTGATTTGTCCCTCAGCTCATGGCTAATTAATGTCTGTGTGGTTTTGCTGGATCCCAGCAGCCCTATGGCTCCTGAAGGCTCAGCTGTGCAGCTTTGCTGGTCACCACAGAGGCATCTCCAGACCAGTTGTGGTCTTTATTGTCCAGAGACTCTGTCTGCCCTCTGGAAGCAGCACTGCTCAGCAAGCTTGGCTGTGCCAGACCTGTCCCTTGCCCTGCTGCTGCCTGGCTCTGCTTAGTCTCTTTGAAAGTCAGCAGGGTCTCAGACATGTATTTTCTACAGCTCAAGCTGATTTGGAGGCTGAGAGTGGCGTCTTCAGCTGGAAAAGATTGCTAAATCCAGCCCTTGTCCTCCACTCACTGATCCAGAACATGTTCAGGAGGAGCAGTAGAAGCAGGTCAGGAAGGTCCCAGGGTTTGACTTTGCTTGTCACTGTTGTGAAGCAACCTCCTGGGGTGGCCAGCTGGTGGCCTGGGGCTGATGAGGCAGAGGCCAGCACCATACTCCTGCTGCCAGGGCTCCTTCTGCATCCTGGTGAGGTTTTGCTTAGAGGCATTTCAGCAGGACCTTCCTGCTCCTGCCCTGGGCAACTCTTCTCCTTTAGAGAGATGCTTCTGGGATCTTCTGCTTTTCCTGATTCCAGCTTCCTCAGGCTGCTTTTTAAACAAAACAGTGCTTTCAGCTTCATCTGGAGGATGTGCATGAGTCAGGCACTCTTAATCTTTTTAGAGCTGAACTTAATTACTACTCCCTGCTTGCTTCCCCAGGGCACAGGTCCTTGCACCTCTCTGCTCTGAGCTTGCTCCACGTTTGAGCTTGAAACAAGGAAATCTGTCTCCAGTGAAAGCTCTCAATTGCATGTGGCTCAGGAGGTGTTAGTTTTATTACTCAACTTGTATGGAAATCGTGTTCAAGTTGTGACAAATTGGACATCAGGCTCCTGCTGCTTTAACACAGCTCTTAGATTGGAGAGGTTCCTCCTCACCACTGTGAGGGAGATGCAGCTTTGTTGGAGCTCTAATGAGACCAGAATGAATTACCATGGAGTACTTTACTCTTTAGAGGTTGTCTAGTTCACAAAGCCACATAAATCTTCTGGGTGAAAGACTTGCACACTTCTTTCATTAGCTCAGCTCACCCTTCTGAGGAGGTGATCTCCAAAAGCCCCTGCCCTTCTGACAACCTTTCCACCCACCTCCCCCCCAGGTGCCAATTCATCTTCTCTGCTGGCAGCACAAACCTGAATCAGCTCTGCGTGGTTTGGCACACCCAGGTTGTCTCCTGGAGGCACCAGAGCTGTGTCTGGCAGTGTGTGTCCCACCCTTCCCCCATCTACACCTGTTTAGGGTCCAGATCACAGAACCACCAAGGTTGGAAGAGATCTCTAACCATCAAAACGTTGTGGATGCCCAGGGAGGCTGTGGAGTCTCCTTGTGTGGAGAGATTCCAAGCCCAGCTGGAGGTGACCCTGGGCAAGCTGCTGTGGGTGCCCCTGCTTTAGCAGGGGTTGGGCTGGGTGATCCCCAGAGGTCCCTTCCAGCCCCCAGCATGTGTGCATGGTGAGGAAGTGCATGTCTTGTGAGAGTCTGGAGCAGTGGAGTCAGTGCAGTCCAGGCTGCAATTAAAGGTACTTAAGGACCATTAGCAGAGCTTGCAGAAATGCTTTTTAATCCATTTTAATCAATGGGAGTCATAGTTTAATTGGCATTATGGAAATTACATGTGGGCTCTTTTCTATGGGAAAATGAGAGGTGGAACTGATATCCCAGTGATATGAGTCAGTGCTCTCCTGGCTTCAGCTACACAGCATCCTGGATGTCACCTGGTCTGACTGAAGCAGTGCCATGCATTACAGCTGTCAGCATATGCAAATATCTCTCCAGATTAGCCAAAATATGGGAGTTGAGCACTGTCTGTTCAGCATGAGGTCACCCTCCTGCAAATGGAGATGTCAGCAGGCAAGGTTCCACTGACCTCTTGGAGCTCTTAATGCTGTCAGTTTCTGCACCAGCTCTGACAGGACAAGCTGGGTGAAGGAAAGATGATTTGGTTCCAGGCTGGAGACTCCTCTTTTGAGCCCCACCACAGCACTGGTTATTTTTACTAGATGTCCTCACCCACAGCTGCCTCACTGTGGTTCTGCCACTCTCTCATCTGATAGCTCAAGAGTCTGAAGGACTGATGTTTCTCTCTGGGCTGCCTTGCCTCTGCAGACCTCTCTTGCCTGGCTGCTGGGGAGCTCCTTGAGTGGTACAAGGTCATTAACAAGATGATGTAATTACACCTTCCCCTGCCTCCTTTTTGTCCCTGACTTATGCCAAGGGAAGTTTGGCTTTCAGAGGCTCTGGAAGAACCTGTACAATCCCATAGCAACTGGACTTGCTTTTCACATCCTCTGCAGCCCCTGTGGCATGGAGACCTCTTTGGTTATGTGTGTATGGTGATAAGCAGGATGCTCTCCAGAGCATGGCGATGTTGGCAAGCTCTGCCTCTAGGGCTCAAAGGGGGGGTGCCTCAGTAGTCTGTGACTGTACACTGAGCTCTCTTCCATAAGAGATCCTTGTCCCAGCTTGTTCCCAACACAAGAAATGAAACAGTCGTGTTCATCTCCTGAAGAATCTTCAGTGAGGTCTTTAATCCTTCCTTGGTTTTATGTCCATTTTTTTTTCCTGCTCCAGTGGTGAAATCCTGACTTGAATGATGCCATTGGGAGTTTGGCTAGTAAATTTAAGGGGAGCAGTCATGGTAGTATCCTCATAATTAGATTTTGTTCTTCCTTGCTATCCCAAACCAGCAAACTGCAGTGGGGAGAGATGAAGGAGAGGAATTTCTCTCCTACAGAAGAGAGAAGGGACACAGCTTATTGTCTTGGCTCTTCCCAGTTTCAGAGAACAGCACTTGAGTCCATCCATTGCCCTCCCAAACCAAATAGAAACCTGGATTTATTCACCTTTGTTGCTTTGTAGCTGGAAGTGGAGTTGGTAAAACCTAAATTCCTTTAAGCCATGGCAAGAATTGGCTCTCTTGGTGCCTGGAGCAGTGCTTGGGGTTGGGTGTTGATGTTCCAAGATTCAGTGGTACAAAGGAAGGGTTAAAAGATGGAATTCTTCCATTTTTGCAGGACCCTTCTCAGGAGCTGTAGTAGCTTTAGGCATTTTCTTACTTAATATTGCCATCTTTTATTTTTAAAGCATCTTTATGCTGATTGCTTTTCTATTACTCAAGTAGTTGTTCCATGTCATGGTTTTATTTCAGTATGCATTTAAAAGTGAGTCATGTAAGAGCAGAAGTGAGCTAAATGCACCTCCAGTAGCAAGAGATCTGTGTCCCTGCAAAGCTTCCCCAGGCAGGAGCCTCTGCTCTGGGGTCAGTGAAGGAACCAGGTTGAGTGTGAGCTACTAGCTGCCAGATTTACCTGCCCTTTGCGAGCTCCTGTTGCCCTCTGGGCCCCCAGCCAGGGCTTAACAAGTCTCCAGAGGGTTTCAGAAACCAAGCCAGCATTTGTATGTCAATGGTGAACTGTCTGAGGTTCTCCCAGCTGCCTTGTGACTGTTGAAGAGCAACCAAACCCTCTGATTCTCCTTATTGAATTTCCAAGTGTCACTGGTGCCTGACTCCTGCTCCTCCTGTTAGTGCTGCTGCAGAAACATGAGTCCAGAGAGAAAGTGTCACAACTGAGATCATAACCTCTACTGCTGCCATCTCAAAGAGAAATAAACCTTCACAACCCAGCCCTGCTGCTCAGGGGGAACAGCTGGGGACTTCCAAAACACCCAACCCACCACTGACCAAGGCTGAACATTCTTGGAAATTCTCCTGTGATGCTTTTCAGCTGAGGGAGCTGGGCTTGGTTAGCCTGGAGAAGAGGAGGCTCAGGGGAGACCACCTCACTCTGCAGCTCCCTGAGAGGAGGCTGGAGCCAGGAGGGGCTTGGGCTCTTCTCCCAGGGTAGGAGCAGTAGGACAAGAGGAAATGACCTCAGGTTGTCCTAGGGGAGGTTTAGGTTGGACTTCAGGAAAAGACTCTTCCCTAAAAGGTTTGTCAAGGTCTGTCCCAGGCTGCCCAGGACTAGATGATCTCCAGAGGTCTCTTCCAACACCTTCCATGCTGGGATTCTGTGTTCTAGCCTTGTTGAATGGTGAAGAGGCTGAGTTGTGCCTTAAGGAGCTGCACCCACCTCTGTGCTTGCATCAGCCTCCCTGGGCAGCAAAGCCCTTGGCTCCTGCATTCCTCTGATCGTCCTTAATCAGCTTTTCACCTCTGCTTTCATCTCCCAACTAGTTTTCCTGAGATCCTCATCACTCCTAAGTGGACTAATGTTAAGCTGCCCAGCTTTGAAGCTGGGAGAACAAAGGCACATTCCCTTTTCCTCTTCATTTCTGCCTTTGCAGAGGCAGGGGCTGAGCTTCTCACCAAAATGCTTTGCTGCATCTCCATTTCATGCCCGAGGCTGAGATGTTCTGGGCCAGCTGCTCTCTTCTGTGTGGTCTCCCCAACCTTCCTGATGCAACATTTATAACAACCTGCCCAGCAGAGCCAGCACACAGACCCCAGAGCTGCTGCTCCCCTTTGTCTCTATTTCCCTTGTTTGCTTGCTTCAGGCAGGACTAGAACAGGGGAGGGAGGAGCAGGAACTGTGCCAGTGATGTTTCTTGTCTGGCTGCTGGGAACCTGGGGGTGCTTGGTGCTAATCTGTTCCCTGCAGCCTCCCGGAGAGGCTCTGGGTGGCATTATTATGCATTGGCAATAACCTAACCTGACCAAGGCTGGTATTCAGAAGGGTAAAAATTCCAGCTCAATCTGTTTCAGACACCCAAATCTGTCTCCACAGAACGTCAGGTCTGCCCTGGTAATGTGATTTTTGGGTTTTATTGAGGTGATGCTCAGCCCTCTGCTGTGCGTCATGCCCCGGGGCGATGGCTGCTCTGATCGGCTCTGCTCCTCTGGAGGCAGAGCAGCAGCATTTGTCAGGCAGGCAGAGGCAGGAGCAGCCTCTCTGCTCAATGTCTGCCCTTTGCACGGGGAGTTAATGACTGGAAATAAAGCTAGCACAGCTGACCTCATGGACCCAACTTTGTCTTTGCACCAGAGCCAGGGTTTGGTCATGGAACTGCAACTTCAGGAGAGTTTCCATTCAAGTAGGAACAATAAAATGGGTGAATGATGCTGGAAGGAAAATGTGTCAAATGTGACCTGCATTCTAAACATTTCATGCAATGAAGTGAGAAAGCCTTTCTGGGGAGCTCTGCTTCTTTCAGCATGTGGTTCTAGGGCATGTTCTGCATGGCCATGTATGGGAAGAGGAAGTATTCCCTTTTGCGCAGCAAATTCAGGTGTGAAACTTCTTGTTCTGTTCTGCAGGATGATCCTGGAGGTCTCTTCCAACCTTAATGATTCTGTGACCAAACAGTTTGTTGCTTAACCAACATGGGTGGTACCTGCAGTGGGCAAAGCTCAGCTGCATCTCTTCCACTCCCCCCTGGCTTTTCATGGAAGTCCCCTGCTTGCAGGCACCACCGTAGTGACCTCATGCTGCAGCAGCTCAACTCCATCTTCAACACCTGGAGGTTCTGAATGGTCATCTTGTCTGCACCACTTGGGTGACCAGTGCTTTTCTGTTTTCCCATAGATGTGGTTGCAAGAACTTTCCCCTCTTTGTGGACCCTTCTTCCCATGAGGGAGGCTGGTGGGTCTCAATGTTCCTGTCCTGGTGTGAGAGCACAGGTGGTGTTCCTAAGGCAATGGGGTAAGCCCAGAGGTGATCCTGGGGGAACAAGGAGAGCTGCAGCACGTGGTGAGGAGCAGAGCTGGGAGCTCATGGCCAACTGCTTTGCTTTCAACCCCCTCACCTGAATTCCAACAGAACAAGTGAAGCTGTAAGAGAAATGAGCTGCTGTGAGCTTGTGGCTAGGATGTGCCTTGGGGTCTTCAGTGCTCTCTGATCTGTTTGGTTCGTGCTTCTGGGAAGAAACCAGCCCGTTTCCTGCAAAAACCTGTGCTATGAATAATGGTGAGACAAAGTTTTACAACATGTTCTTCTATTAAGTAATGTTTTCATTTTAGGATTCCTTTATCATTTCTCTTTCAGCCAAACCAGGCTTTTTTCTTGCAGGGGAAAACCCTTGTTTGATAGTCATGGAGCATTGAGCTGGTTTCCTTGGAAGCAAGAAGAAAAGCTAGTTGATATGCTGATTGTTGAATCTGATCCTAGTTCCTTGAGGGCTGAACAAGACAAGCACAGAAGGGAAAGAAAGAAGAGTGAGATTAAGGCAGCTTCCATCAGTCCCTGTCTGAGCCAGCACATGGCTTTATGGACAGGAACTACTTCTGAAAGGCATTTAAGTGGTGCCCAGGAAGCAGCCAGGCTGCACCAGCTCTGCAGTTGTCTTCTGAGTCAAGAAACAGCAGATAAGAGATGGAATAAAAGGAAGAAAGACAAAAAGGGCAATGCTTGTATGTGGTCAGATCTGAGCAGAGACACTGTTCTTGGTCCTTGCCATCATCAACACCTCTTTGCTCACTTGCGGGGATGCTGGACTGGGCTTGGGTGGTCCCTACATGGTGCTCTCCATCGTTGCCTGCTGCTCTGTGCTTGTGCTTTCCAGGCACAGCAGAAAAAACCCAAAAAACAACACTTCTGCAGCTTTGTCAGATCTTTGAGGGCACCAGTTCAAGCCTCCTGCCTTTTAACCTCAGCTGGCCATGGGATGACCTCCTCTAAACATCTAGGTTAGACTTTAATTGGTTTGGAGGGTGAGTTATTAAGTAACAGCATCTGGAGGTGCTTTCCAGCCTCTGGATATGGCTATAACACGTGGCAAGTTCTGGACACCCTCAAACTCTCCCCATCTCCCCAAGGAAACCATGATGCAGTGGGGAAGCAAAACCATGGCATGGTGCAGCTCCATCCCTGCTGCTGGGGAGGTCTCCAGGCATGGTGCTGAGCAGGAGCATCTGTGACTGGCTTTGTAGGGAGAGGAGGGAGTCAAAGGCTGCTGTTTAATGAATAAATACAAGGGTTTACTCTTGCTGACATGTCTGAAGTTGAGCCTCAGTATCTCTGAGAATTGAGCACCTCAGTCCAAGGGGAGCCTTTGGCATGTAGTCAGATCTTCTGAGAGGGGAATGGATTTAACAGATGCTTATGCAAATTGGTGGAAATTGGAATTAAGAGATTAAGTGACTTAGGAGCAAAGCTGGCTCTGAAGGTGTTTGCTGTAACCTTCTGGACTGGGTGATGGTGTGGGGAGTGGGATGCTGCCAGGGCATGAGGGTTGTGATTCTGCTGGTGACCAAGATGTGAGGTCCCTGCCCCACAACCCAAAAACCACTGCCCTGCCCTGGGAGAAACCTCAGCAAGTTCACCTCAAGTCCCTTCTGCTGCACTAAACATCTTCAGGCACAACAACCCCATGAATGCCCCAGGCTTGCGGCAGAGTGGCTGGAAAGTGCTGGAGGAAAAGGACCTTGGAGGGGTTGGTTGAGAGTAGCTGAAGATGAGGCAGCAGTGAGCTCAGGTGGCCAAGAAGGCCAAGAGCATCCTGGCTTGCAGCAGCTCTACTGTGGTAGCAGGACTAGGGCAGGGATTGGCCTCCTGGCCTGGGCACTGGGGAGACCACAGCTCCAACCCTGGGGTCAGGTTTGGGCTCCTCATTGCAAGAAGGACACTGAGGTGCTGGAGTGTGGCCAGAGAAGGGCAAGGAAGGTGGTGCAGGGTCTAGAGCACAAGTGCTGTGAGGAGCAGCTGAGGGAACTGGGCTTGGTTAGCCTGGAGAAGAGCAGGCTCAGGGAAAACCTTCTCACTCTCTGCAGCTCCCTGAGAGGAGGCTGGAGCCAGGTGGGGGTTGGGCTCTGCTCCCAAAGAACAAGTGATAGACAAGAGGAAACAGCCTCAGGTTGCACCAGGGAAGGTTTAGGTTGGAGATGAGGAACAATTTCATCATGGAAAGGATTGTGGAGCCCTGGCCCAGGCTGCCCAGGGCAGTGGTGGAGTCACCATCCCTGGAGGGGTTTCAGAGCCCTGGAGATGTGGTGCTGGGGGCCATGGTTCAGTGGTGACCTGGCAGTGCTGGGTTGACAGTTGGACTTGATGATCTTGGATGTTTTTTTCCAACCTTAATGATTCTCTGGTTCCATATCTGAGTAGGTGAGGATCTCACCCACAAGAGTACAATTAAAACTCAAAGTGTAGAATCATTTCTCAATTTCAGGTGGTTTTATCTTCTGCATAATGTCCCCAAGATCACCCCAAACTCCTCAGGGTCGTACACTTGATATGGAACCTTCTGCTTGGAAAGAGACACTTGGCAAGATGTATCCAGTGGCTTGTTAAAGGAGCTATAAATACCAGGAGTGTTTCAGGAATTTCTGCTCATCTTCCTCTGTTTCCTGGAGGTGGATTTTCTTCCTCAGACAGGGATTGCTTCTTTATTAACTCTTTAACTCCCAAAAGCCAGTTGTCTGCACTAGAACATCTAGTGTGTGCTGTGACATAGATCAACCTAACTCATCAAAAGCATGTCCTGAGGCTTCCCTGACAGTACACATGATCCTTTCCCCCTTTAATTATCTTGTCATGATAATTCCCTTTAATTATCTCACCATAATAAACTCAACAAGTGAATTAATGCAGAGCAGTTGCTGTGGAACCTTGATCATCTATGATTTCAAGAGTTTTGGCTTTCCTGGCCGTGTTTTTGCTGACAAATCAGAATCCCTTTGCTGCCCCAAATTGCTGTGGGATGCTGACAGTGCCCTGTTTTTCCTAGGTCCCATATTTCTCCATTCCAAAGAGGAAGGCAGGGCAGAGTGGTGAGTGGCATAGCTGTAATTTGGCTCTGTGGGGAATAAACCTTTGTGGTAGCTAAATGGACCAGAGAAGTTCTGCAAACCCTTGTTGAAATGGTTTGTTGCTGCTGCTGTTTGACTTAAAAGGGTTTTTTTTGAAGGCTAAAAACCACATCAAAAATACTTCCATGTAACTGTTGAAAGGATTCAAGAAATAGTGACTCAAGCTGAACAAAGCAGAGCCTCCTGACAGTCCTTGTGGTGTTGGTGCCACAGCAGGAGCTTTAATTTGGTCTTTTCTTCCCAGTGCTGCTTGGAGGGAGTGAGGAGGAGGGACTGAAGCTGGGCAGGGGTGGAAATGCCTTTTCCCACCTGACTGTGGAGCCTCTTCCCCACTGTGCTGGTGGGAGCAGGACGAATTTGGTGGCCAACACCATGGGTCTGGCCACCAGTGGCTGCAGAGCTGGGCTTAATTCCCTTTTTCCTCTGCATAAGGCAGAGCCAGAGCATCTCACAGTGATCCTAATTCTCTGGGACAGGAGGCCAGGCCTGTCTGTCTCTGATCTTGTTAGCTGTGGAGTGACTCTGGGTCTGGTTAGCTGGTGCTGCAGTGCAGTGTGTGCCAGCCCATCACTCAGGAGCTGCCCCAGGAACCTGTTAAACACAGACAACCTCCACAAAGCCCTAACAGAGTCTGAATCAATAATTTTAATCTTTTTTTTCTTTTCCCTCCTCAAAGCTGGCTGATGGAGGTAGATTCTGTCTTCTGCACCAATTGTTGGTGGAAGCTGTCATGCTAATCCCTAATAGCCCAGGGGGTATTTATGGTGGCCATGTGCAAGCCCTGATGGAGCAGTTATTAATTCATCTGCTGCCCATTGCCTTTTTACTGCATTGTTTGCCTTATCTTGCTCTGTAAGTCCTCCAAGCTGTGTCATTGATACCATTCTCCAGAGCTGATAAAGCTTTCAGGGTAATGAAGTGCCCTGGCTTCTGCCAGAAGTGGAGAGGCAAATAAAACCTTGCAAAGCATCTCTCTGCTCAGAGGCTGATTCCATCCTGCTAAATAAAAGCCCTGCTTGCCTGTTAGGTCAATTTTGTTTTGCACTTGAGTTGTGGCTGTAAGAATCCCAGCATGGTGAGGCCTGGAAGGGACCTTTGGGGATCATCTAGACCAATCCCCTCTGCACACTCTCCAGCAGTTCCTTGTCCCTCTTGACTGGGGAGCTCAGAACTGGACCCAGGACTCCAGATGTGGTCTCACTAGGGCAGAGCACAGGAGGTGGAGAACTTGACCTGCTGTTCACACTCTTCCTCATGCACCTCAGGAGACCTTTGGCCTTCTTGGCCACAAGGGCAGGTTGCTGGCACAGGATGTCCACTAGCACTCTCAGATCCTTCTCCGTGGAGCTGCTTTCCAGCAGGTCAACCCCTAACCCGTCCTGGTCCATGGGGTTACTCTTCCCCACGTGCTGGACTGCACACTTGCCTTTATTGAACCTGAGGTTCCTCTTGCCCATCTCTCAACCTGTCCATGTGTCCCTGGATGGCAGCACAGCCTGACAGGTGTCAGCCACCCCTCCCAGCTGGTACCATCCTGTCTTTCTCTGGCACCAGACTTTAGGCACGTACCCTCTGGAGCATACCCTCACACACCCTGGGGCAGGCACACGCTTTCCCTGGGGTCTACTGGGAGCCAAAGTGAATCTGCATTCTTGAAAGGATTAGGCAGTAACAAAGTCAGTTCTAGGAAACAGCAGCTTGGGAGGTGGAGGAGGGAGACTCTGAACAGCTCTGTAGGCTACAGTGTGGTGGCAGAGCACAGAGAAATCATCATGGATTGCTCTGCTTCTTGTTTGTAGCACTGATGTGGGTGCTGGCAGCTCCTCACCCATAACTGCAGCTGCTGGGCACCAGTTGCTTCAATGTAAGGTATTTCTACCACAATGAACTGCAGGGAGAGATAATAATAGAAGATAAAAATCTGCTGTATCCTAGTTGAGTACCCAGGGTGCAGACACATGTTCCTTGTCTGGAGAGATGTCATCTCAGAATTTAATAAAAGCATTTATCCTGCTCCAGGTGAGGATGTCACAGAAATAGCCTCAATATTCAGACACAATTTCAGTTGTCTTAGACACTGTGAATGCATACAGCAACCTGATGAGATGAGGCAAGGGGCAGAGAAGGAATCTCAAGCAGCTTTTCTTAATTTCTGAGTCTTTTTAGGGTCTGGCAGAATTTGTTTCTTCATTTGGTCCTGCAGTTGGGAATTTTCTCCAGATCCTGCCATGCCTTCCTGTAACTGCTCTGAAAACCCTCTCAGCATTGCTTGCAATTAATCCTTTGTGGTTTATTGCCTGCAGAATTACAGTCAGGTATCTTTTTTTTTCTTCCAGTTTTTGTCACTCAAGGAGGTTGAAAAGGAGCAGACCAAGATATTTTCTGCTCTCAGAAGTACTTGGTGGTGGGGATGGGTCACTGGTGGGCTCAGTGTGGGTCTGTCATGCTTGGGTCTTGTAACAGCTGCAAGGAAAAATGTAATTGCTATTCCATGGGGACTACAACAGTGTGTGAAGGAGAGTTATTTCATTGGCAAACCGTGGGGCACCTGGACTGTTTCTTATGCACGTGTTTCCCAGGGTGGCAGGGGATAGCAATGGAGCAGGTGCCATCCAGAGCTGCTGTGGCTAGTGGGCATCTTCACTCCCCAGCAGGCCCTGAACACCATTACCTTGCTTTTCCATCCCCTCAGCCCCACCTTGGGTGAATCTTGCCTTGATTTAGAACCTTTGTCTGCAGAAAACACCCTCAGGTCCTGGATGACTCTTTTCTGCCTGTGTTTATAGTGCCTCTGGTATCACTTGTCTCCAATCACTTCTGGAAGGTATATTCTGAACAATAAGCTGCTGTTAGTGAGTCACAGCTCTGTTGGCTTTGGGGTTGTCTTTTCTGTTTTCATGCCCATGGAAAGCTGTTATGTGCTTTTTGCCTCCATTTGCCCATAGAGGAAGTGGATATAATAGTTACCTGCCTGACAATGTGGTGGAGTCTTTATTTCTCTAAAGAGGTGGTTTGAATGCTGTAGGATCAAGGCACAATTCAACCCAAGCTCCAGTCTTGTATTTCCCACTTCAAGTAGTTTTGTATTATTAGGGCACTTGACCATAGCCATTGTGGGGGAAGGCTGAGGGCTGGGGGTGGTCAGCCTGGGGAAGGCAGGGGAGATCTCACCAATGCTTGTCAATATTGAATGGGTGGCTGTCAGGAGGCTGGGGCCAGGCTTTTGTCTGTGGTGCCCAGGGACAGGACAAGAGGGAACAGGCACAGACTGGAACAGAGGAAGGTCCAGCTAAACATAAGGAGGAAACTCTTTCCCTTGAGGGTGTTGGAGCCCTGGCCCAGGCTGCCCAGAGAGGCTGTGGAGTCTCCTTGTGTGGAGAGATTCCAAGCCCAGCTGGAGGTGATCCTGGGCAAGCTGCTGTGGGTGCCCCTGCTGGAGCAGGGGTTGGGCTGGGTGATCCCCAGAGGTCCCTTCCAGCCCCCAACATGCTGGGATTATGCAGCTCTGGGGGGCTTTTTTAAGCATATTTTCAAGAGAGAGAACACGAGTGCAGCAATAAGGAGTGGTCTGTGTCCTGTCCTTGTCCTCTCTCCAAATTTCATGCTCTTGTTACCTCTGACATCTAAACTCAAGGCCTTCCTGACTGTAAGACCAGAGCTTTAAGATCATGGAGTCCAACCATTAACCAGCACAGCCAGGGCACCACTAACCCATGGCCCTCAGCACCATATCTGCAGGGCTCTGAAACCCCTCCAGGGTTGGTGACTCCACCACTGCCCTGGGCAGCCTGGGCCAGGCCTTGACAACCTTTTTTTGGGGAAGAGATGGTTCCTCATGTTCAATCTATACTTCCCCTGGTGCAATTTGTAGCTGTTCTTTCTTATCTTATTGCCTCTTCTCTGGGAGAAGAGACTAACCCCACCTTGCTGCAACCTCCAGAAATCAGTAGTCTTATCAATGGATGAAGAAGAGACAGGAGCAGGAAGCCCATGGGCAGTAGTAATTCCAAGCTGGGGATTTTTTCCCTGGTTACTCTAGTGAGAGATGGACAAGGAAAGGAAACAATCACAGCAAGAGCCATGTAGGTGAGGGTTAAATGATGATGCTGTTACTGAAACTGTATTCTGTGTTTCACCCTAAGTTTTCTAAGGTCAAAACAATCTGAAGTTTTTATTGTTGTAAAGAGTAAAGAAAAAGGATTTGTGCTCAGAATATAGCAATGGTAATAAAACTCTTGACATCTAGATCCTGATCCATCATCTCCTTATGCTAATGGCAATTCTTCAGCTCTCTGCTTTAACCTTCCTGACTGGGGGGGTTCAGACACACCAGGCTCCTGCTATTCACGCTCATATCCTCCCCAGGAGTCATGGTGGAAAAGCATGGTTGTGGGTGGAGTTTATTTTTATTTTATTTTAAATAAACCCCAGACCCCCTTATCTAGAGTGGTTTCCAAGCAACAAAGTACAGGGAAAGATCCCAGCCCCCAAGTAATTCCTGTTTCATTGTATGTGGCTTTTAATAACGTTAGACCATGGTGCTGGTTTCTCCTGATGGGGTGAGGATGTTTGCTGTAAGTCAGTGTTGATTCCTCTTTGCTGTCTGCAGCTTCTCAGTGCCTGAGTGAAAGGTGACCAACTTCTGTGGCCATTCCAGAGCTGGGTGTTAGTGACCAGCACAGTTCATTACTAGTGCCTGGGAACTGAGCAAAACTGAGTGTCTGCTTCTGCTCTCCTGCCTCCTGTGGGGTATCTGCCACTGAGGCCACAGCCTCCATTTTGGCATTTCATAGAACTGCCACAGTTGGAAAGGACCTTCAAGATCATTTAATTCCAACCCCCTGCCTGCCAGGGACACCTCCCACTAGAGCAGCTTGCCCACAGCCCCAGCCAGCCTGGCCTTCAAAGCTTCCAGGGAATGGAGCTTCCACAGCCTCTCTGGGCAACCTGTGCCAGTGTCTCCCCACCCTCACAGGGAAGAACTTCCTCCTGATATCCAATCTAAATCTCCCTTGCTCTAGTTTGCATCCATTTCCCCTGGTTCTATCACTGTTTGACCTCCTAAAAAGTCCCT
Source organism: Galbula dea (assembly GCA_013399015.1). Lineage (NCBI taxonomy): Eukaryota > Metazoa > Chordata > Aves > Piciformes > Galbulidae > Galbula > Galbula dea. Next base: position 20,434 of record VWZX01002551.1, on the reverse strand, counting down.
CCCCAGTTTTCTTGTAGCCCCCTTCAGATACTGGAAGGCCACCAGAAGGTCTCCTGGGAGCCTTCTCTTCTTCAGACTGAATAACCCCAACTCTGTCTGTCCTTGTAGCAGAGGTGCTCTAGTCCTCTGATCATTCTCCTGGCCCTTCTCTGGACTTGCTCCAACACTTTGAGTTGATAGGGCTAGGACAAAGGCTGGACTCAATGATCTTCAAGGTCTCTTCCAGCTGTAACTATTCTGTGATTCCATATCTCTCTTGGAACAGGGGCTCTAATAGGGGCAGTTGCCTGGGTGCTGGTGCAGACCTCCTGGCAACTAGCTGCAGCACTAGGAGCTGAGAGAATCATGGAATAATTGAGGTTGGAAATGACCTTTAAGATCATCAAGTCCAACTATTAACCAGCACTGCCAGGTCACCACTGAACCATAGCCCTCAGCACCACATTTCCAGGGCTCTGAAACCCCTCCAGGGATGGTGACTCCACCACTGCCCTGGGCAGCCTCGGCCAGGCCTGGATAACCCTTTTGGGAAAGAAATTGTTGCAGAGTCCAGAACTGGTCCAGAGAGGAGTGCCCAAGTGGAATGTTCCCTATCTGAAATGACACTTCCCATCTGCTTGGCCTCTGATCTTTTATCTGGTGGGTGGCCATGTACTTTATCTCATGGGGTTTTATCTGCTTTTCCCTCTGCAGGTAGATGGTTGTGGGAGGGAATTGGGATGGTTCATGGAAGGATGCTTTGCTTTGAAGTACTTGAGTCAAGTGTCAGAACTGCTGGGGAGAAGTCTTTGTCTCCATCATTATTTCTGGCTGCTGTATAAATACTTTATAAGGAAGAAATTCTCCACTGTGAGGGTGGTGAGGCACTGGCCCAGGTTGCCCAGAGATGTCCCATCCCTGGAACCATCCCAGGTCAGGCTGTCTGGGGCTCTGAGCAACCTGCTCTGGTTGCAGATGTCCCTGCTGACTGCAGGGGGTTGGACTAGATGCCCTTGGAAGGACCCTTCCCACCCAAACCATCCCATTGTCCTAAGGATTCTCAGAGGCTCTCCTGGCAACACAAGGGTCAAATATGATCAAGTTTTCTGTGTTCTCAGCCAGTAACTCTGGCATTTCCTAGGATTATGACTCTTCTTCAGCAGTCCTGGTGAGGAGAAACACCAACTACTTCCCACAGGTCTTGTCTTTTAGGCCCTGCTCCTTGCAGGACAGCTTTTCCTCTAAGTTATTCCTTACTCAGATGTACCTGTAGAGAAGTTGTTCTTCTTTTTTTCCCTTATGGAGAACTTAATTGCTAACCACTCCTGTGCTTCTGTAGCTTGGGTGGTTTATGAGGTGAGGTTTCCTTGCCTACTGACACACAATCCATGGTGCCTTCCCACACTGTTCCACACAGCAGCTGTCTGCTTGTTTCCTCAGGTTGTATCAACATAGAAAAAGACCTGGGCAGACAGAAAAATAACCTCTCATTTTCTCTTCAGCTTCAACCCCAGCAGATACAATAGGGCAGGAACACAGTCATCTTCCTGACAGCAGAACTGCCACTTCAGGCCACTTAGAGACCATTTCACCTCTAATAATAGACATAGAGTTGGAATTGCAACCTTTTTCTTCAGGTACATGGAAGGACATGGATGTGCAGTGGCTGCCCACTCATCTCTCAGCACCTCCCAGTCCCTGGATGCAGGGATCAGGGGAAACCTCTGAAAAACCTGCTGCAGTCTCCCCAGGAGACCATGGAAAGCAGCCAGAAATGGAGCAAGTCACAAAATGGGCCACAGGGACTCCAGGATCAGTCCTGTGAAGCTAGCAGAAAAGTATTAGGCTTTCTTTAATTAAAAAAATGAATCTTTAATTTGTTAAGAAATGAAAAAAAAATCAATGAGGTGATGGTAAGGAGAGCACCAAACCCCAACAGGAGAGGGAATCTCAGGAGGCTTCTCAGTGAGTAGCAGAAGTAGAAAAGCTCAATGTGAGCTTCAGCATCAGCAATTCATAGAATTGGAAGATGTTCTCGCTGGGAAGCAACCTTCCAAGGTCTCCTAGTCCAACCCCCTGCAGCCAGCAGGGACATCTGCAACTAGAGCAGGTTGCTCACAGCCCCAGATGACCTGACCTGGGCTGGTTCCAGGGATGGGACATCTCCCACGTCTCTAGGCAACCAGGCACAGGCTCTCACCACCCTCAGTATAAATAATTTCTCCCTCACATCTAGTCTAAATCTTTTTTTTCCAGTTTCCAACCATCAGCCCCTGTCCTGTCCCAACAGCTCCTGCTAACAAGTCTGTCCCCACCTTCCTTCTAGGCCCTTTAAGTACTGAAAGGCCACAAGATCATCTCCCTGGAGCCTTCTCTTCTCCAGGCTGAACAACCCCAACTCTCTCAACCTTTTTTCCCCCAAGGCAGGGAAGTGACCATCCCCTTGGCAATGGTTAAAAGGTTGGAGGATTGTTGTTTAGCATATCCTAATAGCCACACAATTAAGCTGAGGAGAATGTGTGGCATAGCAAGTGAAAGACAGGGAGAGGTGCAGCAAGAGGCATCCATGGGTTTCCCTTGGGGCTGGCATGAGAGGAGTGACCATGGAGATAATATGGAAATGAGAAGAGAACTGATGTCAGGCAAAACTTTCTGCTTATCCCCAAGACTGTGGAAGAAAGCTTTTGCAACATGATTCTAGCAGGCTCCCATTATTTCTGGAGTTAATAATATTCTGGGGCAGACTCCAGGGAATTGGGGTGGTTTTATTTTGCAGAAGTTAATTGCAGAAGTTAACTTCCAAAGTCTGACTTGAATTCCTGAGAAGCAGAGGAAAGCTTGGTAGGCATCCACTAAGGACAGAAAATAAGGAAGCTGATGAGATGAAATCCTGGCTTTTCACTAGAATAAATCCCCAAACTGTTTACAAGCTGAAAATCTCTGAACCATGCATGTGTACAAGGAGACATCCTGCCCATGGCTACCTTGGGCACTAACAGAGATTTGGCTGCTCCTGTGAATTCACTTGGCTTTTGTCAGTGTTTAACAGCAGTGAGTTAGAGCTGCAAGCAACTGCAAAGTAACCAAGGTTGGTAAACAAGAGAGCTCCTGTTTTAATCACAGAATCATTAAGGTTGGAGAAGACCTCTAAGATCATCAAGTCCAACCACCAGCCCAACAGCACTGTGCCACTAATCCAAAAGTAGTCTGTTAGGTAAGAAAAGGATAATTATTGTTGATTTCATTGCAGTTTATGTTAAATGTGACACTTGGAAAATGAATTCTAGCTGCTTAAAGGTTTGCCTTCCCTATTTTTGTGTGTTGCTTATTCTCTCAATGGCTGCTTGCTCCCTGGAAAGAGGTTGGAGCCAGCTGGGGGTTGGTCTCTCCTGTCAAGGAACAAGTGATAGGACAAGAGGAAACAGCCTCAGGTTGGCCAGGGGATGTTAGGAGCAATGCCTTCCCCAGAAGGATGGTCAAGGCCTGGCCCAGGCTGCCCAGGGCAGTGGTGGAGTCCCCATCCCTGGAGGGGTTTCCAAGCCCTGGAGCTGTGGTGCTGAGGGCCATGGGTTAGTGGTGCCCTGGCAGTGCTGGTTAAGGGTTGGACTGGATGATCTGAAAGGTCTTTTTGAAGCACAACATTTCCAGAGTTCTACATTTCCAAGTGGTGGAAGCAATATTTGTTTTCCATTGCACTGTGTTAGGAAAATAACTTTTACTTATTTACTGCTGTCCCAGCTGTGCTGCTGCCTGCAGATCTGATCAGCAGTGATTTTATGCTTGCTTCCAAGCCAGTGATGAATGCACTCAGCAGCCTAGAGCCAACCATCAGCTCCTGCTGAGATCAGGTTGCTCACTGAGCTTTCCATCCTGAGGCCAATCACTGAGACACTGTTTAATTGTTTAAAGACCAGCCTATTGATTTGGTATTTTTCTACTTTCTTAATTAAGAAACTGCATGGTATTGACCCAAAATCTTAACTACATTATGCCAGCACTCTTTCATCTGCCACCAAAAGGGGTAACCTCCCCCTGCCAAGGGAGTTATTTCTGCTGTGATTAGTTACCACAAACTAGCATTACTTGTCCTTTGTTGTGTTATTCAAAGGAATTATTTAGCTGTTTTAATCATCTCCTTTACTTGAATCCATTTTACTCAGCTCAACAAGAATCTGCATTTTCTAGATGCCTTTCTTCATCCTTTTATAGATGCAGCTGATGATCAGCTTTCTTCCTGTCTTTCAGATTTCTCTCCTACTCCTTTCCTTATTATTCTCTCCTTTCCCAGAAGTGTGTTCCTTTCACAGATGCTGTTTAACATCCTCCTCTGTCACTGTAGGAGAGGCTAAGGAGCCTTCCAGCTCTTTTGGGCACAGACTAAGGAGAAATACACAGGGCTACTCTTTCTCTTATCATTGCATTATTTCTGTCTGTATTCAATACAACTTTCAAGATCTCTCCTGAACTTGTGAAGCCAAACCCAGGATGTTTCCTTGTTGGCAGAGGTTTTTCAGCTGTGATCTTTTACCAAAATTCCTGGGTTTCTACACTTCTTCCTATTTTCCTTCTCTACCCTGACTGCAGGGCTGGTTTCCCATCCTTTGGGCACAAAAGCTCTTTTTTGGGGCTAGTCTTATCCATTCACTTCAATCATGATGATAAAGTCCTTTCTTGACACCCCTGTGGCTCCCACCAGGCCCTTCTGGAGTGTTCCATTGCTGCCTTGTTCTCCACTCTGTATCTATTGCAGCCAAGTCATGGCCTCCTTGGGCTGAGCACCCACCTCTGAGTGGCTGATTCTCCTTCCTTCACAGATGTGCAGTGCTGTGGCTCTGGGTAGGGCCTGATTTCAGAAGGAATTTTGGGTGATTTTTTTTTTTTCTGACTCTCCTTTTTCCTCCAACATCTTCTTGCTTCTCCTCTCCCCTCTCTGACATGCTCTGGTAGATCTCACAGCTGCCTCTGTCAACGTCAACCAATTCAGATGCTGGAGAATAAGGTTCACAAGCTGAGATTAGCCCTGTGAGTGTGGAAATGCTGTCCTCAGCAATTCCTTTCCTGTAGGAAGCACAGGCTGAAGCTCCAGAGCAACCTGAGAAACTTCTCTCTCCTGTGACTTCTGCAGGAACTCATTTCTGAGGAGGAGAGGGAGACCCTGCAGAGCTCTTCTGATGAGCCTGATCAAAGAAAGGGTGGGTGAGGATTAGTCTTGTTTGCAAACTTTGACTCGCTTGGTTTGTTTGTTTTTGCTGAGTTTCACTTTGTCTTCCTGAGTCATCTGCATTTTCCAAAGGAGGAATAACGTTCTTGCTTTGTTGTCACATTTTCTTGACATCAGTCTGCTGGAGGCCTGGTGGCAGGGAGAGCAGAACAGGGAAGTGACAGTTATGGTGAGAAGCTGCTGGCACCCATGATAGATTGATTCCTATTGTTAGTGACAGCACAGACTCATCCTGAACCCAGAGGACACCAAAGAGCTTCAGATGAGTGCTCTCCTCCCTGAGCTGATATGATGCTGATGTGGCACATGGGGCAGTGACCAGGCAGGAATCTGGCTCCAAAGGGGGGGTTGTGTGACCAGAGGCACTGTTACTGCTGGTTTGCTTTTGCAAAGTGCTCTAGGCTGAGGTTAGATGTCTTTGAGATTCATTTCGCTGTTGTGATTCACAGTTCTTCTGAGAAAGCAAAGAGTGAACCAAGTAGCACTGAATAACAAAACAAAGTATGTGTTAGTGCTCAGCTAAACACGTTAGGATGGAGAGAGGACTTCCAGAAGTCNAACAAAACAAAGTATGTGTTAGTGCTCAGCTAAACACGAGGACTTCCAGGAGTGTCCTGTTTCTGGGGCAGAAACCACCCTTGTGATGACTGCAAGCATGATATTTGGAGACTGAGGGGCCCAGAGTATCTCTGGCAGGAGGAAAGGCTGAGAGCCCTGGGGCTGCTGAGCCTGGAGAAGAGCAGCCCCACAGGGGAGCTGCTCAAGGCTCAGCAAGAGCTCAAGACCCTGAAGGGGCAAGAGGCTGGGGCCAGACTCTGCTGAGTGGTGCCCAGGGACAGCCCAAGGGGCACTGGGCACAGACTGGAACCCAGGAGGTTCCACGTGTGAGAGCCCTTTCCTGGAGCTGTGCCCAGGTGGGATGCAGGATGCTGCCCTCTCTGTCCTAGCCAGTGGGTGAGGTCACATGTCTTCATGCATGCACACCCTGAGAACATAGATCTTGGCTTCACAGTCCAGCCTACAGCTAATTCAGGTCATTAATGGGCATTATGGAAAAGCAGCCGCCACCAAATCAGGGAGGTTATTGAGCTGGTGTCTGCCCTTGGTGTGCCTTTCTGCTGAGAAGGCATCAGCCATTTGCTAGCAAAATAACTCAGAGGCTCTGTGGTGGAGACAGGACTCATATTCACCTCTTGATTTTCAAATGATTAAATATTTGCCCTGTATATGAGGAAGTAAAGGTTCTAAAATCTGTTAATGTGGAAAAAAGATTCCATTGTACTGAAAAATAACTTTCTAATCCCAGGAAATCAAAGTGCTTCTCAGACAACTGTTCTAATACATCATAATCTTTGTTTTCACTGGTTAAATGTTTTTCAAACCCTTAAATTTTTTAGTTTGTGGTTTAAAGTGTTGTTTAAAGTTTTGAATGTGATTCCAAAACTGAGATCCTGCAAGAAGGGTTGTTGTATGCAGTTAAATACCTGTGAGACCAAGAGCCTGGACCTCACATCACAGTATCACTACATCAGGGCAAAAACATATCCAAACTCTTGAAATTAAAGAGAAACTACCTCAATGAATCAACCCAAAGTACTACCTGAACTACAACCTAAACCTTCCCTGGTGCAACCTGAGGCTGTTTCCTCATCCTATCACTTCTTCCTTGGGAGAAGAGCCCAACCTCCACCTGGCTCCAGCCTCCTCTCAGGGAGTTGCAGAGAGTGAGAAGGTCTCCCCTGAGCCTCCTCTTCTCCAGGCTAACCAAGCCCAGTTCCCTCAGCTGCTCCTCACAACACCTGTGCTCTAGACTTAGCTAAGTAACTCAGCCCATCTGAAGGGATTGAGAACCACTTAATTAGCCCAGGCTGGGAAAGGACTCATGAAAAGTTCCTGTTTGACATCTCTGGGAACTGTGCAGCTGAGCCCTTCTGGCTGCTGTTAGTCTAATGCACACTAACAAAGGATCAAACAGAACCAACATCAGCCAAACCCAGGCTCCTGCAGGAAACAGAGGAGGATTTTGCTGCTCCTTTGCCAGCCTGCTCCAGTACTCTGCTAGCCCCAGCATCACCCCTCAAATCCAGCCTAAACTACCTTTGCTTTCACCCAACATTACATCATTCCTAGAGGATGCAGAGGTTAGTTTGTCCTCCTTTACACAACCTTTTTGCACATGGAACAAGTGGAGGCCCAGGAGATGTGACTTGCCCTGGGGAGCCTGTTCCAGTGCTCCACCACCCTCTGGGGGAAGAACCTTCTCCTAATAACTAACCCAACCCTCCCCTGGCACAGCTTCATGCCATTCCCTCAGGTCCTGCCACTGGTCACCAGAAAGAAGAGATGATGACCAGGGAGTTCCCTTTTGTTTTCTACAAGGCTTATCCCAAGTGGTTGGAAGGTGTCAAACAACCAAAGAGGAGTCTTCCCCTTGGACATCTAGTCACAATTTGGACAAGTTTTTTCTCCTGGTTGTGCCCAGTCCTGCTGGCAGGACTTGGACTACTCAAGGATGTGAGGCAGGCAAGCAGACCCTGACAGCTGAGTTTCTTGGTGCAAAGGAGGTGTCACCACGTGTGCACTGATTGAGGCTTCTCCTCTGAGGTGATGTTACCCAGTGGCAAAGCACCAGCTAGTGAGAAACACAGAGCTCAATGCTGGTGCTAGTGACTTACTGCATGCCCTTTTGAGGAGCCCCTTACCCTACCTAAGCCTCCCCTTCCCCATGGAGACAACAATGTAACCAAGGGCTTCACAGATTAAAAGCCTCACTGACTTGAAAATCACTCTTCCTCCTGAAAGTCATTTACCTACTGTGTGTTTTCCAAATGACAGCCAGGATACCTTCTGCTCCTTGGCTGGTGCTTAGCCCCAAGCTGTTCCCTCACCTGCCTGCTCAGTGTAGGGCTGGGCAAGCCCTGGCAGCTGAGGTGTGTGCTGGAATTTGGGCACAAGTGATAAGAGGAAACAGCCTAAAGTTGCACCAGGGAAGGTTTAGGTTGGCCATGAGGAACAATTTCTTCCTGGAAAGGGTTGCCATGGCCTGGCCCAGGCTGCCCAGGGCAGTGGTGGAGTCACCATCCCTGGGGGGGGGACTGAAAAGCCCTGGAGCTGTGGTGCTGAGGGCCATGGTTTTGTGGTGCCCTGGCAGTGCTGGTTAAGGGTTGGACTTGATGATGTTAAAGGTGTTTTCCAATCAACAGTTTCTATGATTCTGTGACTATCACAGGCAGACACTGCTGGGTTGGCTTCGTGCAAGCCTCCAGTCAGGACCAGGAGGGCTTCAGTCACCTTGTGTCTGAGAGTAGCAAAAGTTCAGGACAAGCAGAGAAATAAAGCTCATCACCTTGAGGACAGGACAAGTGCTGGTAGACCATGATCCCCAGGCTAGAGTGGCTTTGTGCTGTCATGCTGGGCTGCTGGCACTGCCTAACCAGAGCCAACATTGGATCTGGGATATCTGCTGTGCTTGCACTTGCAGAGCCACCAAGCTCCCTGGATAATTCATGTTGATAACTCCCAAGGCTGTAAGTCCTTTAATGAGACCATTTCTTTCAAACAGCCAAAGAATTAAAAGTGCAGATGAAATGGGAATTAAAACCTAAAGAAACTCCAGGAAAGAAAAAGAAAATAGTAAATAAAGTCATAACTTCTGACTGCTAAACTCCAGAGATTTAAATTGCTGCTGCTTTGCATTGTCTGTAGAGATTGTAAAGCAAAACTAGGGCTTGACTCAGATCCAGGTCCTGAAGAATTCCCAGGTTTTAACCTTCCAAGGAAGTGGTATAATGGCTGCAGATATTCCATGTGTGTGTAAACCCGAGCAACAGCAGGGACCTGTGCAGTGCAAGAGATCCTGAGAGCAGAAGTTAAATGGATTAAGAGCAAAGAAAGGGAATAGCAGCACGTGGGGAGTTATCTCTGCCTAGAAAGGTTTGCTCTGAGGCTCTGCAGGGTCTCCCCAGCACTGGAATCAATCATTAGGAAGGTTGTTGCTGTTGATTAAAGTGAGTGGAGAACCCAAAAACCTGTGGTAGCTACCAGTCAGGGAGATGGAGGAGTCTGGATCATGTATGTGGTCATTCACAGTGAACACAGGTGTAGGTGTGGATGTGCAAGTGTCTCTGGAGAGGAACAGGATGGGTAGCAGGAGCTTGGTTTGGGGGCAGGGGACAAACAACAGGTTTGATACTGTGGAAAGTGAAGCCATTGCTTGGAAGTTATGGGTAATGGAGCAGGACTTGGCCTCCTTCTGCACTCTGTGCTTGGGACTGCTGGGACCAACCATCTGTGGGGTTAGTGCCAACTTGCTCAGAAGGGAAGGAGAAGATGCAGTGCACAGACACAATGTTCTGAGGTTGGGAGAACATTCCTTAGATGAACACATTAGATGTGGTAGAAGCTCCACCCCTGGAAACATCTCTTCTCCCAAGGAACAAGTGATAGGACTAGATGAAATGGCTTCAAGTTGCACCAGGGAAGGTTCAGATCCTATGTTAGGAAGAATTTCTTCACCCAGAGAGTTGGAAGAGGCTGCCCAGGGAGGTGGTGGAATCACCATCCCTGGTAGGGTTCAGAAAACACACAGCTGTGGTGCTTGGGGCCATGGTTTAGTGGTGAGCACGGCAGAGCTGGGTGGATGGTTGGACTTGTGGCCTTTTCCAGCCATCATGATTCTGTGGGAGTCACCAAGCATCCTCACCCTGGCACAAGCATGGTGCAGATCAGGAGCAAAACATCTCGGCACCTTTGTCTGGGGGGCAGCTGTAAGCTGAATAAACACCAACCAAAGCCTTCTTGTGAGCCTATCTCGTAAGCCCTTTGCTGAGGATGCTGTGGAAGGGGAGGAGGGGGCTGGTGGTGGCTTCAGAGATTTGGAGAATGAGCATCACCTCAGGGATAGCACTTGCAACCCAGCTCACGTTGGGGCCCTCTTCTTGCCTTCAGCACAGCTTCATCCCTGTCACTGAGCTGCTCATCTGTGGCGTGTGGTTTTCTCTTCCAATTAAGCCCATGTTTAAAAGGTGGAGGCTGCTCCTTGTCATGTGCATTCTGACCATAATAGGATTCTGGACTCCTCTGTGTGGCTGCTGATCTTATTGGTATTACCCAGGTCAGTTTATCACACACTTGTCTCATTACTCATTGATGTTACATCTGTGACAGTCACTTTATTCCTCTTCTTTTCCTAATCCTGGAGTTTCAACTGCCTGAGGCTGCACTCCTTTGCTTCCCTGAGTTCTGGGGCAATCTTTATGGCTCCAGAGATTGAAGAGAAGGATAAGGAATGAAGAGACCTGAGCATGCTGAGGGAGATGGGAGCAGACTTCTTAGTAGGAGCTGTTGGGACAGGCCAAGGGCTGATGGTTTGAAAGTAAAAGAGGAGATGGAGACTGGATAGAAGGAAGAAATGTTTTCCCCTGAGGGTGGTGAAAGCCTGTGCCAGGTTGCCCAGAGAGGTGGGAGATGTCCCATCCCTGGAACCATCCCAGCTCAAGTTGTTTGGGGCTCTGAGCAACCTGCTCTAGCTGGAAGGACTGAGACTTCTCTGGAGGAGGAGGTTTTCAGACTAACTTCTAATTCAAGATGACATCTTTGAAACTGAGACTCTTTACATTTTGCCTCTTGTTTTTATTCTTCATTACAAAGCTGCCAAGTGTAATCTCAGAGGCTGGGGAACATGACCAGCTCCAGGAAGGTAAAACACACAGTTATCTATAGCAGAGGAAAAGGAAATAAATGTAACCATGTTCTTTCTCTGTGGTTATGACACTCTTTTCCCAGTCTTCTATTCATCACCTGGAGAGTGACTTTTCTAGGGTATTTGTTTGCAAACAGTTTCCCTGCAGTAGAATAACTGCACAGGAGAGAAATCATCTGGGCTGGAGTTGCTCGTGCTTTCAAAGAAAAGCGTTCTGAGGAGTGCAGAGAGGAGCTGCCAAAATTACCTCTTGATACAAGGCATTATGCTCAGAGGAGCAGCAATAATTGCTTTGCATTTTCTTTAGAGGAGTTACAAAAAAAGGCCAGGTTTGCTTCCTTTGGAATTTCACTGGTTTGTTCTAGCTGGATGTGGTGCTGTGTTGGGATCGAGGAGGCTTTCCAGTGCCTCCCACTCATTATGTGAAGGGAGTGGGTACAGAATCCTGGCATGGATGGGGTTGGAAGGGACCTCTGGGGGTCATCCAGCCCAACCCCTGCTCCAGCAGGGGCACCCACAGCAGCTTGCCCAGGGTCACCTCCAGCTGGGCTTCCAATCTCTCCACACAAGGAGACTCCACAGCCTCTCTGCAAAGCCTGGGCCAGGGCTCCAACACCCTCACAACAAACAAGCTTCTCCTCCTGCTCAGCTGCAACCTCCTGGCTTCCAGTTTGTGCCCAGTGCCCCTTGGGCTGTCCCTGGGCACCACTGAGCAGAGTCTGGCCCCAGCCTCTTGCCTTCTGGCCTTGAGCTCTTGCTGAGCCTTGAGCATCTCCCCTGTGAGGCTGCTCTTCTCCAGGCTCAGCAGCCCCAGGGCTCTCAGCCTTTCCTCCTGCCACAGATGCTCCAGTGCCCTCAGCTTTGAGAAGAACCCCAGAATCCAGCAAGATGAGGGTTGGAGGGACCTTTGGAGATCTAGTCCAGCCCTTTGCTAAACAGTGACACCCAGAGCAGGTTGCCAAGGATTTTGTCCATGTGAGTTTAGAAAGCCTTTACAGAAGGAGACTCCACAGCCTCTCCAGGCAGCCTGGGCCAGCCTTTAAATCACAACAGGAAAATCCATTTTTCAAACCTCTTTATACTTTTTTCTGGTCAGATTGTAGAGTATTTATGGTGTTTTTTTGTAAGACTTTTGTTTGTTTTTAGCAATATAGACTACATGTGACTGGTACCTACCCTTGGAGCAGAGCTCTTCCATGGGAGATGAACAGTGCAGAATAACCTATAACTTCTGCTGAAAATAACCTCTGCAGTAAAAGAGCGAGAAATCCTGAAGAATGGGAAGAAAAGGGATAGGTCTGGCTGCAAGGGAGACCAGAATAAACACTGAGATTTGTGGAGCTGGAATAGGAAATGAAAGAGCAGTGTTACTGGGTAGGAGATAGCAGCAGCCTAGAAAATGGCTCTGCAAAAATGGGGAGCCAAGGGTTCAGGGATTTTTGGTTTTTTGCTATAATGGTAATGATCTGCTACAGGATTAGCACTGAGGCACTGAACTGTGCAATGAGAGGTGGGAGAGAGCTGTCATTTGTGAAATGTGTCATTTGTGAAATTAAGTTGTCGGGTTCTTGTGTACAGAAGAGGTATAAATTGATGCAGAAGTCACCAAACCCTACTTGACTCAAAGAATCCCAGCAAGGTGAGGGTTGGAAGGGACCTCTGGGGATCATCCAGCCCAACCCCTGCTCCAGCAGGGGCACCCACAGCAGCTTGCCCAGGATCACCTCCAGCTGGGCTTGGAATCTCTCCACACAAGGAGACTCCACAGCCTCTCTGCAAAGCCTGGGCCAGGGCTCCAACACCCTCACACCAAACAAGCTTTTCCTCCTGCTCAGCTGCAACCTCCCGGCTTCCAGTTTGTGCCCAGTGTCCCTTGGGCTGTCCCTGGGCACCACTGAACAGAGTCTGGCCCCAGCTTCTTGCCTTCTGTCCTTCAGCTCTTGCTGAGCCTTGAACAGCTCCCCTCTGGGGCTGCTCTTCTCCAGGCTCAGCAGCCCCAGGGCTCTCAGCCTTTCCTCCTGCCACAGATGCTGCAGTGCCCTCAGCATCTTCCTAGCCTCTGCTGGACTCTCTCCAGCAGTTCCTTGTCTCTCTGGAACAGGGGAGTCCAGAACTGGACCCAGGACTACAGATGTGGCCTCCCTAGGGCAGAGTAGAGGAGGAGGAGTACTTCCCTTGACCTGCTGCTCACACTCTTCTTCATGCACCTCAGGAGACTCTTGGTCTTCTTGGCTGTGAGGGCAGATTGCTGGCTCATGGTGAACTACTACAAGAGAAGAACAGAAGTCAGTTTGTTTTCAGCAGACCTATTGTTTCTTCTGTATTTTGTTGAAAGTTTCTTCCCTCTCCTTTTTGAAGATTTTACTAGTCTTGATTTCAGTCAACTCATAGCAGTTCTTAAGGTGACCTCCTAACTGCCTGTAAGTGTACCTCTGGCCAAGAGACCTCTCTGTCACCCTCCAGTATCCTGATGCTTTCATCAGGAAGGCTCAGGAGCCACTAGTGCACCATGCCCTTGGTGCCCACATGGCCATGCCAGTGCTCTGCTGCCATGGTGCTTCAGTGACCTTTGGACAACAGCAGAATGGGAGATGATGCCATAAATATCTCTCCTGTCTTGGAGCATTGGGTGGCCACAGAATTATAACCTTTAATCTGCCTGTTTGTGCTCCCTTATCCAGCTGAAAGGCACAAAAATTGCCAGCATGGCTCAAATGCAGCAAACCTGAGCTCTTTAGGGCTTTCTTTGGCTTTTGCCTTGAAGGAGGAGCATGAGCTCCAGGTCCCTTTGCCATCCAGAGAAAGACAACTTGTCATAACAACCAGCATAGAATTGATTAAACTCTCAGATTCAGCCCTGGATCCCCTGGAAAAGCAGCTCAGAGCCCTTTGTGAATGGTGCCTTTAAGCCTTTTGTAGCAAGCAGGAGGAACTTTACTCCTAGCAGTTCATCATATGAGCTTAGTATTCACTGCAAACCTTGATAACAGCCAAGTGCTGACAGCAAACTGCAGCTTCCAAGCTAGGAACCATAAAATCTAAACCAAACCCAGCAGCAATAACCATCTTGCTCAATAATTCTTGGAGTCAAAGAAAGGTTACAGTTGGAAGGGACCTTTCCAGGTCATCTAGTCCAACCCCCTGCAGTCAGCAGGGACATCTGCAACTAGAGCAGGTTGCTCCCAGCCCCAGACAACCTGACCTGGGATGGTTCCAGGGATGGGACATCTCCCACCTCTCTGGGTAACCTGGCACAGGCTCCCACCATCTTCAGTGTGAAACATTTTCTCCCTATATTCAGTCTAAATCTCCTCTTTTAGTTTCAGACCACCACCCCTTGTCCTGTCACAACAGCTCCTCCTAAAATAATCTCTCCCCATCTTTATTCTGCATCCTTTAAGTCCTGCAAGGCTGCAGTAAAGTCTTCCTGAAAACTTCTCTTCTCCAGACTGAACAACCCCAGCTCTCACAGCAGAGAGCTTCCAGCCCTCAGATCATTTTTGTAGCCTCCTCTGGACCCACTCCAACAGGTTCATTTCCTTCTTAAGCTGAGGACTCCAGAGCTGGCCCCAGCACTGGGGGTGAAATCTCACCAAGGTAGAGGAGCAGAATCACCTCCCTTGATCTACTGATCATATTTCTCTGGATGCAGCCCAGGAGATGCCTGGCTTCTGGTCTGTGAGCACACATTGCCACCTCACATCCAGCTTTCCATCCACTCGTAGCCCCAGGTCCCTCTCTGCAGGGCTGCTCTCTATCACATTATAACATAATCGTTGTGCTTGGCTTTTGGCAGCTCTGGCTGTGGTGTGGTTGCTCCTGCATCTCTCCACAGCAGGACTCTTCTGCAGGTCTGAGTTTTTTCTCCCAGACATACTCCCTAGCTTGCCCTGGAGCCCCTGGGTGCAGTCACAGGAGGTCAGTGAGTGGGAGCTTGGAGCATGTGTCCCCAGTTCAAAGAGAGGGCTTTGGATTACACTTCACTGTATCCATCCTGGTGTTAATCAGGGATTATTTAATGGCAGGAGAGAAAAGCTCTGCTCAGGCAGTGAGAGGAGAATGGTTTGTGCTGAGTGTTCAGTGCTGTCTTGAAGGCATAGATGAGAGTCAGATGGAATGGACAATTTTCTGCTCAGACTTGCAAGGTGGATCTGAGTACATCCATGTCTTATCTCCATACCCTGAGAACATGCTGTCAGGTATCCAGGCAGAGATAAGCACCCAGCATGGCTGCCTTCTGCCTTTGCTGACAGCCCAGCTCTAGAGGAACTGTGGTACTGCTGTTACTGGACACCAACAGCAGCCTGAGCTCCAGGAGCATTTACAGAATCAGAGAAGCATTTGGGTTGGAAAAGACCTCTAAGATCATCAAGGCCAACTGTTAACTAGCTCTGCCAGGTCACCACTAAACCATGGCCCTCAGCACCACAGCTCCATGACTTTGAAACCCCTGCAGGGATGGTGACTCCATCACTGCCCTGGGCAGCCTGGGCCAGGCCCTGACAATCCTTTTGGGGAAGAAATTGTTCCTCATGATCAAGCTAAACTTCCCCTGGTTCAACTTAAAGCTGCTTCCCCTTGTCCTATCACTTCTTCCTTGGGAGAAGAGAATGACCCCCACCTGGCTCCATCCTCCTTTCAGAGAGTTGTCCTGTGAACACAGGGTGTTGTGTTGTCTGTCACAGCTGGAGTCTGCATCCAGTGTGGGACCTGGTCTCAAATGCCACCAGTGCCTCCCTGCACAGCACAAAAACTGGGGCAGCACAAGCTAGGAACCCAAGCTGCTCACGTTTCAGAGGTACTCTGCCCTGTCACTACTGTCCTCTGGGTCCTGGGATGTGAAGTGTAGGGCTGGGTGAGCTGCACCTGTTCCTTGCATTCATGGTGAGTGTAGGATGTCTGCCACAGCTACATGCTTTTGACTCCCATCACTGTTTGGTTTTTTTCTTGAGGTGAATAACAATGTGAGTGAGATGAGCACAGACATGTGGTTTTCTTTCTGAGCTTGCACCATGCTGAGAACCTGAGCTGTTCAAAAGCATCCAAATGAGAGATTCATAATTGATCCCAAGGCTTCTGCTCCCCCTGTAAGCCATGTCCCTCTTGTCTCTTGACTCAGGATCTTGCTTTGATTTCCTGCTAACCACTTCCTCCTGTGATGTTTCCTCATTTGCTAAAAGAGGTCATGCTGCTACACTAATCTGCTTCCAGTCTTCTCAGCCTGCATTTTTTAATGTTGCTTTTAGGCATTTTTTGCTGCTTCATTGCTCTTGGGGTGCAGGTGGAGTGCCAGGCACTGCTCTCCATGGAGCTATTGAAGAGCAAGGTCAAAACACAGCACCAGCTCCACCACTTGTACCTTCTCCAAGAGGTCCCTCCTGGGGCTCAATCTCCTCCACCCTGGCTTATCAAAACCAATGCACTTTGGGGCTTTAAAAAGCACAGTAATAATGCCTATTTTAGGCACTGCTGCTTCTCTTCCAAGGCTCTCAGAAATAGGCCTGCTCTGGTCTCCAAGTGGCCTTGTGCCACGAGTTACCCCTCCCTGGGCTCAGCTCCTGACTGCTTCATATCAGTGTCTCTGTTATTTATTAATTCCCTGATAAAGCCACACTTAATGCTTCCATAATAGAATCTTCCCTCTTTAAACCTGCTGAACATGGGGTTTGTCACTGATGCAAAGTGCTCTGATTAATTAAATAAGACTTAGAGATCCACAAAGCAATTGCTCCAGAATGAAATGTTATTTACAGCTAAGTGTATTAGCACTTATGGAAACTTCATTTTTATTTCTTTTCCACTTACACAATCTCTGTTGAATTTCAGCTGATGTCTTAGCAGCCTCATGATCTCATCATTTAAAGCTGGGTTTTTTGCTATCAAACAGTTGCAAAAGGAATCAGGAATCTCTTGGCAAAATAATTAAGGCTGGGATTTTGCTTGATGGGAAATTTGGTGGGGGAAGAGAACAAGGGAATTCAAAGCATGTGGATTTCTCTTTACAGTAAATATTTTAAGTGTAGTATGTGAGTCTTCAAACATCCTTGGGCTGTGAGGAGTTTTTGGGAGTGAAGAGGTGGCCTCTCTTGCTTTCATGGGTACTGTCTTCTGGGTTGTCTCCAGTTCTGCTGCTGCTTGCTTATCATCTTACCCACTGTTTATTGGACAGTTAATCAGCCAGCACCAGACAAATCCAATCTTTTATCAAGGGCTTATCAAAGGGCTGGGTTCCTCCTATGAGACCTTCCTGCCACTGCTGGATTAATTCAGCTATAAAAGACAAAACCTCCTTCACTGGGTTCCTGTTGTTTTCTCTTTCTCATGTAAATGGGAAGATGAATGATGCATCAGATATCTGAGGCTCTCCTTCACCAAGGTCTTTTGTCCCTGGGTTTCCTTTCTGTGTAATTAGTGTTTTAGCAGATGGAGGGCTGAAGGTCTGGGGAAGGTTCAGGCTTTCTAAAGCCTGATGGGAGGGGATGGGTGGTGTCACCTCGAAAAACACTAACCCAAGCTTTGGTCCTTAGTAGAGGAGTTTTCCTCACTCTTTTGATACCCTGTTTGCTACTGAGTGGTTCCCCACAGCAGCTCCTTCTGCTGAATCTCCTACCCAATTATCACATACAGCTCAGAAGTTCATTAGCAGCCTAGTTCCCAGGGCCCAGCTCACAACCACCAGTGAAAGCCCAGAGAAGCTGTTCTCATTAAGCCTGTAGTACAAAGGTACAACCACACTCAAGCCATACAGAACATTTCTTCATTAAATTGTTTATTAAATCAATCAACATGGCACAGTTCTGCTTCTAACCTGTCCCAGGAGTGCTGGTACCCTTGTTCTTCAGACCTTCTGCTTTCACCACTCTCTCTGTTGGGGACCTGGGGATGTCCTTTGTGTTTTTTCTCCTTTCTTGGTACCTCCCTTTGGGGTCATCTCCTACTCTGGCAATCTTGCCCTACTCTGGGTGAGAAATTGCTGCTCTGTGTTGCCCCACCATCCCCCTTTCAGCAGAGTCATGCACATCTTCCTACTGAGCCACTCTCTGGACAAAGATCCTGCCCCTGCTGCCAAGGTGGCACAGCTGCACCTGCAAGAGTAGAAAGGAATGGAGGAGACTATTTCAAACTGGAAGGGACAATCACCATCTAGTGCAGCTATCCCAGAAGGTTAAAAGGAGTTTTCCTGCTGTGCCTCATAACCAGCTGAGAATGAGTTTGGAGGCCCAGAGATGTTTAACCACTTGGGGTTCTGTCTGTGGAGGGGTGGTGGGCTGTTTGCTGTTGTTTCTGGGGGTTTTGGTTGGTTTTTGAGGGGTTTTTGGCCGCTTTTTTTTTTTTTTAAAGCAGCTAAATGAACTGCCTGCTCTGACTGTAAATTCTCTGGAGAGGTCCTGGTTTCATTCAGCTTTGCCCTGAGGGTGTCTCACCGTCCAGGCCCATGGTCCTGGAGTGTCCCACTACCTCCATGGGGCAAGGTCTAGGTGTATTTCTGCCTCTGAACCTTTCATCCAAAGTATTGAGCCCTTCTCTGCTGGACCTTGTTGTGAGACACTTGATACCTGTTCTCCATGGGAGTGAGCTATGAAACTTGGCTGTCCTTGATTTTCAGCCTCCTGTTCTCTTCATGTCAGAGACAAGAATTTCCCAAAGGGGAGTTGAAAAATTTGAGCTCTTCAAAATGATTGTGCCTTGGTTTAAAGCTTGCTAACAGATTTGGGAAGTTTCAGTTTCTCTGGGTGATGGAGGGGTGTGCTATGACCTATGGGCTGTGCCATGAAGTACTCAAGCTTTAAACCACTTTATTTCAAGCACTTTGGCCTTTTTCAAAAGGACATCTTTGCAGACTAGAGACCTTGTACCTTCTCCAAGAGATCTCTACTCTGCTCATTTCTGCTCTGCCTTGGGGAAATGGCATGAAGCTGTGTCAGGAGAGGTTCAGGTTAGATATTAGGAGAAGATTCCTCACTCAGAGGTTGGTGGAGCACTGGAACAGGCTCCCCAGGGATGCAGTCATGGCACCAACTCTGATGGAATTCCAGCAGCATTTGGCCAATGCTCTTAGCCACATGGGCTGACTTTGGGGTTGTCGTGTGCATGGACAGCAGTTGGACTTGGATGATCCTTGAGGGTCCTTTCCAACTCAGGGGATTCTGTGACCTGTCTGGGTCTGTGGGTTTCCTTGGTTCCATGCAAGGATAGGCTTGTACCAAAGGCACATGCTGTGGATGTTCTCCTCCATGGCAAGGCAAACCTCTCCTGCCATGCAACGTGGCAGGGAGCAGCAGCATCCACCAGCACCTGTAGAACCTGTTAGAGCTCAAGCAGCAAAGGGCTTGCATGGGGAAAGGTGCTGAGCACCTCCCTTATCTGCTGAACTCATTTTCTGCTCCTCTGCACCTCCTCTCCAACACCTCAGCCCTTTCAACTTCTGTGTGGAAGGTTGTGCTTCTAGTGTGGACTGAGTAAATCTGTCAAGGATTTTTATGATGCAGTTCTGATGTGCAGGAATGGTATGGAAGCTGTTTAGAGTCATTGATTGCTATTGAGCTAATGAGCCAAGTGCTAATCAATTCTCTAGGAGCTGCCAGGAGAAGCCATTCCACCTCCCACAGTGCCACAATTGACAGCTTATTGGCAGAGTGATTGTGTTATCTGCCTCATATCTCACCAGACAGACTCTAATAATCCTGGAGATAATTTCCTGTCAATGATACTCTAAGGCATGTCTGAGAATGATGGGAGAGGAGGATGCCAATAAACTGCAGCCTGCCTTAATTGCTGATGTTGTATGGACAGCCCTGGGTAGTCTCTTGCCTCCCCTGACCTAGAGCAGGGCACGGGAGATCTGGGTGGAGATCTTAGCCAACTGGCCTTCCAGCATGGGAAATGCAGCAGATCTACTCTGGAACTTCAGAAGAGCCTTTGGTACCATGTCCTGAGGGACATGAAGGTGTCACTTGGGGTGAGGTAGCAACAGCACTGCAGGGCGAAAGGACAGGAGGTGGTTCCTCAGGTGGAACCTCTGAGTTGGGCTTTTCAAGAGTGACTTGAGCACAAAAGAGGTTGGACAAGAGTTGGATTCAATCCTCATGGGTCCCTTCCACCTCAGGACTTTCTAGGATTCTATACATTCTTAATTCCACCTATAACTTTATTCTGGCTTTCCATACAGGCCACACATGAGATGGCTTGCACAGGTGACACACAGCCTTGCCAGCTGATGTTTCCTGTGCTCCTCAGCCTTCTCCTACACCTTGACAGCATCTGTTCATCTCCCTCACTGCACCACAGTGTTCAGCCTGAGCTGAAGTCTCTGCTGACAAATCACTGAATCAAACCCAGCTGGAGCTTCATCCCTCATCTATCGTCCTCTCTTGATCAGCCAGGATCACTGAAACCAACATGAATTGATAGAGCATTTTAATTGATAATTACATTTGAAGTTGTCTCAGCATCCAAACCACTGATGAGACTTTTTAGAGCTGTGTATCTCAGAGCTTACTTCTACTAAACGTTGATACAACAGAATTGAAATG